>CM042443.1:16985655-17155655 GCA_023631565.1 Gymnocephalus cernua
CACAACCTTTGTATATCATAATTCCTCTTAATAAAAGAAAGACAAAATGAATAATAATAAAAACAGAAATAACAATTTTTTTTTTGCAAGTCAGGTAGACAGCCTCAGTGCTGGTCTTCTTTGTCATCTTCACTATCAATTCCATCTGGATCTCTCCATTCTGTATTAGAACACTGCACCGACTGAAGAAACAAACAAGCCTGAAAAGACCCATTGGCACTGTCAAAGCATCTCTTTCGCATCTCAAATGGACATTTCACCCCAAAATGAAGATTCAGGTTTTATCTCCTTGTTAGCACATCAGTAGAAGCTGCATTGGTGTTTGTGGGACCAACATACATACAATACGCCCCAATAGCGTTATCTCAGCCTCCTATTACAATGCTGAAGGCAGTTTACATCTTCAAATATAATCATAAAACGTCCCTTAAATGTCTCAGAAATTTGGAGAAACTGGAAAGTTGAAGAAAAGTAAACTGGTTTTGGTTTTTACTAGGGCTGTCCTCGACTAAAGAAATTCTTAGTCAACTAACACTTATATGATTTTGTCGACTAATCGATTAGTTGATTTAATCGACAGAGCTGTGCTCTTTGAGAGGTGGTTAAGACTAGAAAAGCGCAATATCAATGTAGTTAATTAACCATCTGTAAAACTGAGTTTCTCCGAAATTAATCCTGCAAAAGCACCACTTTAAATCTTGTGTTCACCAGAAATGTTCTCATAAGTTGCTTGGAAATGAGTAATTAAGCATGAATAAGCATAAAAACTGACTTATCGACTAAAGAAATCTTAGTCGACTAAGACCAAAATGACCGATTAGTCGACTAATCGACTAAGAGGGGGCAGCCCTAGTTTTTACACTTGCATTTTGAATTAATCAGCTTGAAAGTTCCTTTCAGTACTTTAGGAGAAGGCTGAGACAAAAAGTGTTTGCTGGTTTTAATTATGTCCTGAAGTTTAAAGTTATAATACTTAAGATGTTCATGTAATCAATCACTCTATATACTGGAGTAGGTTTTATCAGTGGTGGCGGAGTCTGCCATTGCTGTGTACCCAGTGCAAATGTATCTCATTGATATCAAAGCTTTTTAGGTTAAAACAAGTGCAAACTGCAACTACTTTACATTAAAAGAATTCAACTGCAACACGGGGTGGCTTTTATTGTGAAGCAGCAACAGGAAACGTAATGTCTTAGTCAATTTGATTACAACTTTCAGTGAGTTGGTGATTAGACAAAGTTTAAATTGTCATTTTGGGGTGAATTATTACGTCAACACAAAATATTTTCTTTGTACTACAAAACTTTTCAGAATTCCTGCTTCTCCATGTGCCGATTATGCAATGCTTCCCTGTTGTGGCTAATATAAAATACACACTGGCACAGTCCAACACACTTTGTGCCAAGAAACGGAAATGGATCCCTTTAACAGAGCAGACTGGTAATGAGAGAGACTAGCATGCAGGCTAGTGAGATGTCAGGTTGGGGTGATATTCAGTGTGTCGCAGGGGTCCCATGTTGCATGAGTCCCCTGAAGGCATGACGGCGGTGCAAATCCTCCTCCTTTGTTAGACGATTGGCGCTGATCTGTCATTCGTGACCGTTGGTCTCAGCTTGACTCTCGCAAACGGATTCCCTTCTCTGCAGGAAGAAAATGGGAACAATGTGAGTGTAACGCCTTAAAGTGTAGCACCATCATCTGGTAATTAAAGTTTAATTACAAACACACGTGTGTGAAAATCTGTGAGTTTCTGTTAGTTGTGTTAGGTCACTCACCCTAGAAAGGGAGCCTTTGCAGTCCCATTGACTAAAGAAACCTGCTGCCAAAAAGCACAGAAAAAAAGACCCGTCAAGATCAAGTGGACAGAGAGAAATAACACGCAACATTCAACACACACCATCACAGCCACAGCCACCACAAATCCACATCCTCCCTCCAGCTGTGCAGAAAGTCAGTGTTGTCAGACTGGTTTGTTAAGATTTCTCACCAACAGTTGCCCCCCCCCCCCCCCTCTCTTTCTTTCCCAATCAGCGCAGTGGAGCTTTGACATGTACTTAAGGCACAGGTATAACCTCAGACCTAAACGATTCTGGAATCTGGACAATCTAGAAAGGCTGGGCGAGAGACACACTCCTCTCTCTATCCCCTCCACAGAGCCAAGTGTGCATGGAGACAATAAAGCCGGGGACATAAGTACCTGAGCTATGTGCCCTGAGGGCTACCATAGCTCATGCTTGCTTATAAAATGCTGTAAAGAAAGTTTGTAGAGGAGCTACAGCAGTTGATAAATATGTCAGAGGAACTATCGTCAACCTGGGAGTTTGTAGAATGTTGTTTTCATTTTGGATCAAATACATGTAAGATCATGTATTTAAACTAAGATTTTATCATTCATTTATTTAGTGTGCATATTTAGTGATGCAAATCGTTTTAACTTAACTCTGTCATCAAGCTTATAGTAATGGCCATCATTGCATTCAATACTAACTGCAAAAACAAAAAACACATTACCCAGCTCTTCCATTAGAGAGCACAGAACATGTAGCCACAGTTATGTTTTGGTAACTTTTATGCCTATGAAAGTTTATTTCAGGAAACACCTCCTCCCAGGTTGTGCACTGCCTTCGACAAACTTGCATTCCTCACAATAAACTATAAAATTAACAACATTTTAACTTGAGCTTTTGTTGATATCCTGACTCAAAACATTACTCAGAATAATTCTTTTTTTCCCCCTCGGGGATAGAGGCATTTCAAATCAAATTGCCAGAAATATGAAAATGTTATTCATTAATTAAAAAAAACAAAACAATTAGAAATGATACACAATAAAAAAACAACATTCAAAACACTCCAAACATGCAAAAAGAACAATTAGGGTTAGTGAAAGTTGATCTTTGAGTGCTGGCGGCAAGTCACACAATAAAACTACAGCACCTCAATTTAGGGTCCCCTCTACAGCCTGTCAAATGTCTCCACCAGGATCCAAAAATGTTTTACAGTTAAGGAGAAGGGATTTGAATGCTGACTGAGAGGCTAAACACAAGGACCAAAAGTCCTCACAAGGTCCACCTTTGCCCCACAGTGACAATAACAAACCTAAACAGCCCAGTCAGCCGTCACCCCTTTGAACAAATCCTCAAAGCTAAGCTCCATTTTTTCCCTAAAAATGGTTATGAGGATGAGATGAGAAAAGGAGAAAAAAAAAAAAAAAGAAAAGCATTGGGATTCCTACTGTTGGGAAGGTACATCCCTCACTGTGGTTTATTTCATGGTAAAACCCTGAGGCAGCAGATACAAAGGACACTGAGTACAGACAGAGCAGCGAGGAAGGTGTTGATGAGGGAGGAACAAAAAAAGAAGTGTGCCTGGGCTTGTCTGCTGGCTGGACAGCTACTAGTTCATTCTCAATCAGCTGACACAGTGTAGGCACACAATTAAACTGTGTCTGTACCCTCTTGTCCTTTATGTGACTCTCTCCTTCTCCTCTAATCTCCCCTTTTTCCGAATGAAACCTGGCAAAACCTGGCTGGGAGCATTTTTCAGATGTCTTTAAAAAGAAATTTGAGCCCGAAAGCTCTGTGGTCTGTTTCACACTTTTCCATTACGTCTCAATAAAGACTGACACATTCTTTCTGGAAATAGTCGTCTAGATTAATGCAGCATATTTCCTCAAACTGGTTAGATAAATTAAAGGTGTGTTTCTGGATGTGCTCTGTCTTAAGGGCGTGGAGGCGATGACTATGCAGCAAGGAGATGTTGATAAGACACAATTAATCAGACTAAACGTTGGACGGCATTTCGGGGTGTGGTCGTGGTGTGACAAATTAGGTTAGTCAATAAATATATCCTATCAGGAAACATAAGACCTTTTCTAGAACATGGGGGTGGTTTTGGATCCACATTAGATTTGGTCTAATGTGGTCTACATATGAAAAAAAAAAAACAGTGAAATCTCCCTTTATTGTGTTCTCATAAAGACAATAAGCTTTCACAAATCTACAAGTGTTTTTTTTTTTACATAATTAATAATTTACCTTAATGACTAACAAACTTTCAGTACAGTAAGAGGTTCAAAAACAGAGGATCCGTCACTCAGCAATGTAAGTTATGTTTCCCTGCTGAATCGGACGCTGTGAATTGGAACCTAACTTCAGCTTTAAGTTTCCCTTAAATTTCCCCTTAACCGCCGAATCGGAAGCTGCGAATCGGAAGCTGCGAATCGGAAGCCAACTTCAGCGTCGTTGACGTGGCCCACTTAATATGCTGCCTTCAAATAGTTCGCGAGAAACTGTAAAATTGCAACAGCATTTATTGGAAAGAAGCGAAGAATGACAAGAGAACAGCGAGACTGTTGCAGCAGCGGCGCTCTCACAACTTCACACCTTGAATGCCAAGCATATTGTGTACACAGCTTCCCATGTTGTAACCACAAGCTCACAAGTTCCATTTGAAGGCAGCATTAAACATTCAAACATGGCAGCTGTCTAGCACAACCACAGTCCTCTGTGGTTAGCCACGCAACCAGAGCTAACAACTTGTTAGCAAAAACTTGCCTATTTTTGATCTATTCAGCATATACAAAGCAACATTAACATTCATTTGGAGTAATATTCTGGCAACCTGGTGACTGTTAATCCAATATTCAGTCTGCTTTTAGCTCTGTATTTGGTTTGGTATTTTAGTGTGCATGCTTAAAGTCAGGTGCTGGTACTGACCGTGTTCTGTGGCGTGGGCGTCGAGGGGACCGCTGGACCGGAGGGGGCGTAGTCACTATAGTCTGGTGGCGGCAGCAACACCGGCTCCTCTTCATCCTGCTCTGGCAGACTGGCCACACTCAGACTACGCACAGATGTGCCAAGATTGCTGCTAACGCACATGACATAAAGTTTCAGCTATCAATATTTTACAAACAACAGCTGTAAGACAAATCATTGATTCACTTCCCCGCATGTTGTAATGTTTTCTTACCTATTTGATATCATTGGCTCAGTATAAGGTCTGCAGTAAGATGAGGGAAACCACCCCCGCCTAATAAGAAGGACAAACATATCATTTGATCAGAAAACGTTATTAAATCTTTGATATAAAAAGTCATCCAAAGTCTTTATTGTTCATTGATTATTTGGATACCCATTAGTTGTTATCTTCCTAGTGCATGTAACATAATAACGCCCACTCTTTAAATGAATAGTCCCAGACGTGGGAGAGGTATCAAGGTATTCTCATTTAACTCTAGAAGAATATAATAACATGTCTAAAAAATCAATTCCACTAAAAGTATTATTGCCACTTTTGAAATATGCTCAGTTGCAGGACTTTCAATATTTATTCGTAGTTATATAAAAACAGTCATATAAAAGAGCCAGAGCAGGAATACTGACACTGACTTTCGCCATTCTGTGTGCACACAAGAGACTGCAAGGACACCTGTTTCTGTGAGTTGTAATAGCTTGCTGCTACAGACAACACACTTAAATCTGCTGTGCATATAATCCATGACAGACAGACAAGACCGATTGTGTTTACTAAGACTCAGAAGTTGTCTCCAAGTCACATCTTGAGAAAAATATGGCTTATCACACCATTGCACTGGATTTGTTGCTAAGAAACAGAATGTAATGTGATTTATCCCAACATCATGTCCTCATCTTGACAAACTGCCACTGACTGCATTAAAACCACTTCAATTCACACACACCACACACACACACACACACACACACACACACACACACACACACACACACACACACACACACGCACAGACGCACAGACGCACACGCACACGCACACAGAATGCTTGCCTTAATTTGTTTCAAAGTGGGGATGAAAAAATAGTCAATACAAGCTCTGTAAACTCTCCGTAATCCTTTCGCCTGCATTTTGAGTCCTAATTGATCGAGCGATGCATTGAAGATTACTTTAATTACACAGGCAAATCAGAGGCTACTTTATGGATTTGTGTTGCCATATTTGTTTCATTCACTCATCATCGTGTGTCAGGGTGATGGGAAATTAGGCATCACGCATTCAGCGTTGAGGCAAATATTAAAGACCAGATGTCTCTTGTTTGTGTGTGTGCACCTGGATGTTTTGCAAGAGAGAGAGAGAGCTTTACGACCGTCATGTCGAACATACCTGACATACTCTGTGTTTCTAAGCGTGATGTTTTAGCACAGCTAAATATTAAAACAAAGCAGGAAACAAGTACTGCTAACCTTAGTCATGCAAATAATGTGTGTGTCAGTGCTGCTGCGTGTTTGTTGGAACGAAAGTACTTTCCTTTAGTTTCCTTTAAGACATACATATTTAAAAACAGGTCAGAAATATGTAGTTCAGTCTTTTCAAAGGGCTCAAGGAATTGGTCTCCAGCCAACGTTACTCAAACAGGAGTGCATTCAATTAGGGACTTTTGTCATTGGCAGATTAACGCACATTTGGTAGCGTTAGGAGTATTTACAGCAGCAGGGCTGTGTACGTGGGATTGACTCAAAATAAACTACAGTGGGTGTGTTCATGGTAATGAAGAAACGTGTTGGACAACAATAGTGATCTCTGGCACAGAGGAATAAACTTTATCAGACTTTCGATTAAACAGAGAATACTTGTGAGCCACATCATTCCATAGTGGGGTTTGGTCTGTTCATGGGATTTGCTGACAATAAGAAAAGTATAGAATCACTTATCCCTCAAAACCACAGATGCTGAGATGAATAAAGAGATGGATCAACTATGACTCATCATGAGACAAAGAACCACCAAAACAAACACAAATCATTTATATTTCCAGAAACTGAGCTGAGGACTCATTTAGCCACCAGCACATCCCTGAATATGAAACTGGTTAAAAACATACTGCTGTGTCTTCTCCAGCTCTCCGTATAGCCAGCCGTCCTTCTCTTCTTGGATGAGTAGCGCGATGATGTCGCCGTCGTCGAAGCTAAGGAGTGTGTGGTTGTTGCCCGCCGTGTGGGGAAAGATGGTTCTAACTCGGGGCTTCCTGCCCACATTGAGACCGGACGACGGGGATGTCGGCTGGGACAGAGTGACCTCTCCAAGACTGTCCTGGTCTGGAGGAGATTACAGATGCGATAATATCAGTTATCTGTCAAACGTTATTTCATTTAAAGTAATAGTTTGACATTTTGGGGAAGGTGGTTCGATTTTTGTTACCTTTGGACAGAGCCAGTCTAGCTGTTTCCCCCTGTTTCAAGTCTTTGTGCTAAGCTAAGCTAAGCTAACGGGCTGGTAGCTTCATATTTAGAGCACAGATATGAGAGTTGTATTGCTTTTCTCATCTAATTCTCCACAAGAGAGCGAATAAGTGCATTTCCCAAAATGTCAAAAAGTAATTACAAAAAAAAATCTATATCTCAGACAACAATGTTGATCTATGATCTATGACCTTCTATGATTAAAAAATAAAATAAAAGTTAATTCTGCATGAGAAACAGAAAGAAACAAGCCTCAAGCAGGAATTACAGTTCATTACAGTTTTTATTTGAACTATTCCTATATATTTCTATTTCTATTTTTGGGAGACGGGTATATTTACATTTGTGTTTTAGAGAAGCCACCCGTACCTGAGTTGTGGTCCGAAGGGGGGGTTAGCGAAAACCTGGGCTCTGGGTCAAACATGCTGGCTAGCGGACTGGTCTGTGCTTTCAGTGGCGGAGCTGGAGGGGGCGCCCCTGACTCCACGTTGTTCTGAGGAGATGTCGAAGAATATGATTAGCAGATGCAATATGTGACAAAATATGAGACAGCAATAAAGAAATCATAACCATTTTCTCGGAATGACCAGGGCAAAGTCCTTGTCAGTGCGATTAGTTTTTATTATTTAATTATTATGTCACTACTGTAATTGAAACTCAATGTCTTCCTCCTATGCAGCAATAAATAGCCACAGCCATACGAAAACATTGAGTGGACTTTACACACACAACAAAAGTCAATGCAGGCTTTCCCATGGCTGATAGTCAGATAATGATAACCAGCCACTTTACACACACAAACAAACAGCCTCAATCTGATACAAGAGATATCAGCACCTTTGCAAGATAAACTACAAGCAACAATACAAGATAAAATACTTTAGGGATGGTTCTTGTGCAGACGATGTGTTCCATGTTACAGTAAGATGAGTATCAAAGTTAGTGAAAGCAACACGTGGTAAAAAGTAAAAAGAGTAAATAAAGCTAATGATGATAATGATAATAATATACTTAAATGCGGCCTGATCTCACAGATAGGGGTGGAAATCACCAGAGGCCTCACGATATCGATACTCATGTCACGATTCGATATTATTGCGATTTTAAACATGTTACAATATTCTGTGAAATATTGCAATTTATTACCTTTTTTCCAACTTAAAATTTTTCCCCAAATTCAAATGATGTCCCCAAAAGGAAACTTTGTCAACATCTGTTTTATCTAAAAAGATACACGTCACTGTTTGTTCATCTCACTTAAATTGGGATTGTCAAGCAGACAAACTGACCAACACATATACGATAATAGATCGTTACTTGGCGTCGTTGTATCGATACGGTACTGCCATGGAAAATATTGCAATACTATGCTGTGCCATTTTAGCATGAATCCATACGCCACCAGCTAACACTCACCCTGTTGTAGCGTTCAACCAGCGGCGATTGTTTTGGAGTGGTGGCCAGCTCCTCTATCATGGTCGTCACTGTGTCCGGCACCTTGGTGATGTCGCTGCACTTTTCCTGCCAGCTGGGGAGCTTCATGGCCAGCATCTCTTTGGCCTGGAAACAGAAAGACAAAGAAAAGGTGTTACACAGTCCACTAATGGAGGGGTCTGACTATGCAGGTTCACCTCTCTGTCCATGCTTACCTTCTCATGGAAGTTGCTAGTTTGATAGGAGAACATGCAGTGTTTGTCCGCCAGGAAACAGAAGCGTCTCTTTTCTTCCAGTAAGGCCTCTCTGCAGCCATCAGCGATGAACTTCTGCATGTCCACCTGGCGCGATGAGATGGACTCCACATACTGCCGACAGGGTCATAGGACAGCAAGGAGGCCATGACACAGGTTTAATAACTAGTCAGGTTTCAAATGAGCAATACAATAAGTGAACGATTGTGTTTTACTGTATTAAGTGACCACAAAGGCAATGAGCCAGTGCCTGAATTGGACCAAAAAGGTGCCAGTACTCTAATTCAGCAGTTTCATGACATGATTATCGCATGCGTCTTGGATATATTTATACGCATGTATACGTATGGTACTCAGTACTGGTGAGTTCCGGCCCATTTCCGGCACTGCAATGAACAACGCAATAAAACCAAACGCAAGGTGCTTCGCTCAGCCTCATGAGAAGGTAGAATGGGCCTAAATAAATGCAATGAATAGTAAAAAATAAAATAATAGCAATACATGTATAATAATAATAAAAATAATAAAAATAATATAAAAATAATAAATAGTAAATAAATGAAACAATAATAAAAGAAAAGAAAAGGGAAAACATAGAATACATTAGAGGAGAATAATAATAGAAATATGAATGAATAAAAAGATGATTTGACCTAACATAAAAGAAAGGAGCAAGTAAAAGAAAAAAGAAAATGTGACAAAATAAAATAATAGAAATAAATATAAATACAAAATGAAATCTATTTATTTATTATTTATTTATTTATTATTTACATTTTAATTTCCTTTTATTTTCTCTTTTTTAATTCAATTTACTTTACTTTACATTAAAAATGTATAATACTTTTTTGATGAGTTTTGTTTTTGAGTACATGCTCATCTTGCAGGTGCCAGCCCCTCCACCTCTGCAGCACAGGCCGGGCTACAGGGTGAATCAGTTCGGAAGAATGTGCTGCTTTAACATCGACCTCAGTGGGAAACTGGCTCTTGCAGTAAAAGCTCACTCAGTGGCCATACCTCAGTGTTTGAGTGCTAGGGGTCAAATCAAGGCACTCTGCACTAAGCGCCGAAGTTGATTCGGGTCCCCTGCTGCTCGTGGATCAGTCTTAGCGCAGCGGTGAACCAAATCAGTGTGCTGAAAGACACACCTTCTCCAAAGAGAACGAATCAGCCTGTAACTCAGAGTAGATTGGCGACTGGACCTCACATAAGACATGTCTCTTTGAAATGACTTCTCAATCCACTCCTCCATCCATTTATTCGACACCCACTCTTCTCACAGCATATCTCCCATTTCCCCAGGTCGTCATGGTGACGGTAAAGCAGCCTGTCTCTAAGGGCTCTGTTGAAGACCCTACTCTACTGTCTGGTCTCTTTCTCTCGCCACGATAGCCTGTCAGACGCTGAACCAAGGCTCTTAAATTCCCATTTTCACATTGCCAGACTCTCAGCCAGAGGTGGGAGAGCAGAAAGACAGGACTGAGCTCATCACTGCCAGCGCTACTACACATGATAATGGGAAAGCTGGGGTAGTTAGCCTTGTTTCCTTTGTAGTCCACCAGTGTCATCTTTCATCAGATAATAAAACAAAAGCATCCTCTGAAAGAGGATGGGCCCCACATAAGGCAACTTATTGTGCAATTGCCTTTTGAAAAGGTGCCATTCAAGTGCAAAGATAAACAGGAGACTGATTCTGATGTAAAAATCACAGGCTTTGTTTTTATAATCTGCAATCACTTCTTGACTTTTCTTAAATCAAAGGTTTTGTTTGATAATTCTCTCAAAGCAAACTAGGCTTACACACCATCCATCATCAAAGTGAGGCCATGAAAACAGTCGATAAATTAAAACAAGAGACAGACAGAAGTAGGCTTTGCAGTCCCTACTTCTTCCCACCACATTGATTTACAAAGCCACTCCCTGCCTGAGGTGTTAACACTGCTTGTTGGTAGCGGACAACAGGATGTAAACACCCAACAATGTGCAACAATCGCTTGGAAGCGTACACTTCAACCGCACTCAGGGTCACCGCAAACCGCACAATGAACCTGCTCAAGCAAGGCAATGTCAACACTGACTAACTGACTAACACATCTTCAAGGCCATGTGTGTGGACTCGGCAGTTATACTTGTTTATCATTTCAGTGAAACCACACTAGCTGTTATGCATGTCCTGTGACTCTGTTAGAATGAACATTGTAGCATTGTACACTGTAAAACGTACACTTTCACATATTGATGGGTTAAAAATTGTTATTATATTTCCAAATGTTAGCAGTAATATTTTAAGTTTCGTATTTATGGTCACTTATGTTTATCTTGTAAATTTCTGTATCCACTGGGACAAAACCTTGTTTGACGAGAGTCCGCAGCCATGCTAGCAGCTCTGTGAAGCTGTACTTATAGGCACAGTGCTGTTTTGAGCTAAATGCTAACGCCAGAATGCTAACATGCTCACAATGACATGTGAGCATGTTCGCTGATGAAAAGCAGATAGCGAACATGCTCACATGTCATTGTGTCAGGTTTGCTATCTTAGTTTAGTGTGTTAGCATGTTAACATTTGGCTAGTTAGCATGGAGAATTTAGTAGAATTAGATTTTTAGCTGTGTTGCAGCCCTATCAGCTTCATTTTGGCATACAAAACATTGGATCATATAACTATCTAAATGGAATTGATGGTGGTGGTAAATATTCATGAAAAAAGACAAGTTTGTGAACGGGCAACACAGATTCTAATAATGAACAACTAAACACGTTACACACCTTTAAGGGAATGAAGCCTTAAGCAAACCATTTGGTAAAGACTAATACCACTTGCTGCATCCAATACAACCTGCATTTCAGAAACTGTGCATGTGCCTGCATGCATACATTTCTGCAAATGCGGGTGTGTACACCTTCAATAAAAACACGATTTTCCGTCTGTAGCTGAACACAGTGAGCCGAGGTAATAGTCTCATTCTGCTGCGTGTTTAAAACAGAATCTGCAAACAGCTATAGGCGTGGTGACATCTTTGATGGTTTAACTCCCTGGTGTTTAAAGGCAGACCTACTTAGTGTGTGAACACACATCTCAATTGTCTGTCATCAACGATGCCATGCCCTTAAGTAATATTACTGGAAGGTATAACTGGAAAGCAAAACCTGGAATATCAGTCCTCCTTCTTTCTCCTTTGTACGGGCTTGTGATTATATCATGGCAACTATCTTGGCCACATCTCTCTGCCCCGTCACATAAACTGTACACTTGTCATATTCTTTTCACGAGCATCAGAGCGCAAGCACGCATGAAAAGCCATACAAAGAATCAGGCATGGTATGTTTTGAAGGGAAGGAAAGGTTAGGGTTGGTTTGGTTTCAGTCTCACCTCGTTCTCTTTGATCTCATACTTGGATG
This sequence comes from Gymnocephalus cernua, assembly GCA_023631565.1. Taxonomy (NCBI): domain Eukaryota; kingdom Metazoa; phylum Chordata; class Actinopteri; order Perciformes; family Percidae; genus Gymnocephalus; species Gymnocephalus cernua. The sequence goes on from CM042443.1 coordinate 16,997,960, forward strand.
AGTGCTTTCCCTGGCTTTTCCTCCTGAGCTTCTTCAGGTCTGTCTGAGAGCGCTCCAGGGAGTCCTGCTTCAGCTTGTGCTCTGACTGATAGCGCTTGAAGGTGGCCTACAGGAGATGTTTGACAAGACGGGCATGAGGCAAGTGATGAACAGATGATCAGTTTTCATTATACAAAAGTTCCTCAGATGCAAAAAAAAACAAAACAGAACTTCTAGAGCAGGAGTCTTCGACGTTTAGGCCAGGGACCCATAAGCTGAAAGAGAGACCGAGTACCCCCCCTAACACATATATTGTATACAATTCAGTTGCATATTAAACTGGGCAGAATGGATGAAGATAAATGGATATTATTTATGCATCATGTTTTAATGTTAAACATACATCTGGAAGGCACAGTGATTCCTTGAGCTTAACTGTAAGGCTACCATAGTGGCTAACTTACCTTTAGTAAGGTTTCTTCAATGTGTAAAAAAACAAATTCACAAATATTCCAACTTATCTTTGCTATTAAAATTTTGCATTAATATAATGTTTTAAATAAGAAACTTTCAAAAATACATTTTACATAATTGTATTGCAGCACTCCTGCACTAACTCTAGGGATCCCCTGTCGAAGATGTCTGTTCTAATCTAAGGAGTCTGATTGTCAAATCTACGATCAGTGTTCAAAACATGTGTTTGTAGATTTATGATTATGCTCACATTCATGTATTTAACATCCATCTCCGTCTTCTTCTCCAGCTCGATAATAATCTCACTGTGGAACCTCTTGAACTGCAGAGAGAAAACACACCTTAAATTTATTGCATGCACGCTGTACTCAACACAATGTACAGTTCAGTCACACGGGATGTTATGGTAGGAGCGGAGTAGTCTATAGCCTTTACGTTCCACTTCCGGGATTGCTCTGTTGCCGCCGGAAATCCGCCGGATTTTACTCATTTAGGCCGGATATCTGTTGTCTTGGGCTTCCTTTGTGTTGGCATTTTAAACTCTGGTAGATTTATGAGGACTATGGTTAACCTTTTCTCAGATCTCTGCAGGGTAAATCCAGACAGCTAGCTAGACTATCTGTCCAATCTGAGTTTCTGTTGCATAATTAAAACAACTTTTAAACGTACACATATTGCACCAAAACAAGTTCCTTCCCGAGCCTATTTTGCAGCGGCACAGCTGCACAGCTTATCAGCTTGTTATGGTTAAAGATTTACAACTTTCCCCTCTCGAACATAGACTAGATGTACGCAGATTACAATTAGTCCAGGGTAGAAAAAAGAGACACAGTATGTTATTTTTTATAATTTTTTTGGCATTTTAGGCCTTTTTTTTATCAGCAGGACAGCTGAGGATGTGAAAGGGGAGAGAGAGAGAGAGGGAATGACATGCAGCAAAAGGCCACAGGTCGGAGTTGAAGGACTGAGCCTTTGTACATGGGGCGCACGCTCTACCAGGTGAGCTATCCAGGCACCCAGATTGTGCTTATTTCCAAAACTGTTCTAACATCAGACTGATGGTTGTGTTTCAGTTGTTGTCGATTGAAACTGGCAACACTTGACTTCAATTTACTTCTTGTCACTAGCAGGTATCTGAAGCATTTCACCCCGAGGCTGCAGGGTCAGGAATGATTCTGCGGTTTTTGAACTCTTGTCAAAATTTCTTTTACCATTTGTTACAACTATTTTAAACTCTCTAAAATGAAAAGAATGAGCTCAAAAGGGCGGCGAGGTTATGTGTCGAGAAAGAGCAGTATAGCAAATGGCCAATTTCTGTCTATTAAGTGAAGATAAGTGCTGGTGGCCCCAGGATACTTCCAGGAATGACAATCAGTCATTTTTAGAGGCTCAACAGGTGACTTTTCAATGCACACAATTGTTTTAATGACATAATTGCAACACAGGAAAGACTCTATTCATGCTTCAGAGCCATTATGTTGCTTTCATTCTTCTGATTCTGAACAAGACAGAATAGAGCAAAGATAAGGGGAAAAATAAAAAGAGCTGTGAGCTTTACTGAGAGAACACAGGGCGTCCATTTCAAATCCAAGCTGGCCAAATTCTATGTTTTTCGTACTGGCAACAAATCCCATGAAAAGACTGAAACGTATAATGTGTTAGTCTGTCGCTCAATACTTTCCGACTTCTATACTACGTCAGACAGTGGCTCTTAGCCACAAGACCGTTCATTACTTCTTAAGACGTTAATCTTTAAAAACAAGTCACAAATAGATATTTTTATTTAAAAGAAATGCTAAACAGTTTCCTAAAACAGATGGGCACTGTAGTTTTTAACGCTACTCATCAAACAAATTGTGCATTTGTTGGGGACTATTTTCAGTGGCAGATTTGGTGCACTAGTGAGCATTTACGGCAGCGGGGCAGTGTATGTGGGATTGAATCAAAATAAAACTACAAAGCCCATCTTTATTGTAATGAAAGATCATGTCACCTAGTGCAACGGTGTGGCTCATCAATGTGTTTTAATAGGACAACAATGGAGGTCGATGGCACAGAGGAATAAGATATATCAAGCTTTGGATACACAGGATGTACTTGTTTGTAGGATCAATTCACAGTTGGTTTTGGTCTTTTTATGGGATTTGTTGACAATACCACCCGGCATATTTTAAGGCTACTTACATTCTCTTCCATTTCATTGTAGACCTTCTTATGGGCCTCTGAGATCTCCATCAAAACCACACCTAGAAAGACAATAGGAACAACTTTTAGCATTTCAAAGATCATTACAACGAACCAGAAACTCTTTTTGAATGTGTGGCCCTGTGGTTTTTGGAAATCCATCTATTCGCTTTCATGCCGAGAGTTAGAAAAGGAGAGTGATACCACTACAGGAAGTGACACATACTCTCCTGTTAAACCACAGTGTGTTGTTTTTGCACATTTTTTTAAAATAGATTAAACAAACAAGATATGTATATGTGCTAATTGCGGTTTTGTTACCTTGGGACAGTGCCAGGTTTCCAGTCTTTGTGCTAAGCTAAGCTAACTGGCTGATGGTGGTAGCTTCATAGTTACCGTACAGACATGAGAGTGGTATCAATCTTCTCATCTAACTCCTGGAACGAAAGTGAACAGGCGTATTTCTCAAACTTAAGTCATTTTGTTATGGGAGGTACTGTAGGTGACAGAGAGCTTTTGGAAACTAGACACCAGACAACTATAACAGTTATATAATAACATAAGATGCAGATTCAGGAAGTGATGTCATTTACAATAACTTGTGAAAAAGAACCATCAACAATAAACACTTTCCAAATTTCCTGTATAAACCTGACCTGTTTTTCATAAGGTTTTGCATACATCTTTACAGCCCATATTGCACATATGACTTATCTCCTTTCAATATTTGAACAGCTGTCAATAAGTAATCTCTATGAAATGTTCTGGTAGTGTGCAGTCAGACACAGAACAGTCTCCATTCACAGACAGGCTACAGCATAGATAGAGCAGCATTTGACACGAGACAATGGGAGTGAGTCAATACTGTAAACAGAAGTGGACAATCGTAGGTAAGCAGATTATAGTGCTACCTCTATCACAATAGGGTGGAATCTAGACTCAAGGTTTACTATAGGACACAGTGTTCTGGTGAAACCTGTAAAAAAGAGTAAGGGTCACCATGAGAGCAAAATTGAATAACCTGCAAGAGTTTCAGCACCTTCAGAAGAAAGTAAAGAAAGCACAGGTGTCTAGTTCACGTTGTGATTTTTAGGAAAAAATCTCAATGTCAGCACACTCTACCTAAACACACACTGGACCCGACACCTGACATTCCTCCCTGCACACCTCCGCTCAGGTCAAACAAACGTAATGACCCACTAATGCAGAGCTGTACTCCTGTGATCCAGCAGGCAGCGTCCAGCTACAACAACATTGCCCTCTGAAGGTCACCAGAACGTACTGGTAAATGCTGCCTTTGTGCTTCGACGGGGAGGGGTGGCACTCGGGCTCAGGGGCTGTTTGTACAGCCCCAGCAACGGACCACGAGTAGTGGAAGGGGGGAGGCTGAGAAAGGCCGGGAGGGCCGTTGTACACCTGCAGGTTTCACCTTTGGAGTTAATAAGGTGTGAAAGCCTGCTAGACGGAGAGTAAACGTTGGCATAGACTGGACGTGAATCATGAATCTGTCACATGACAGTGAGCAGAAAGAAGTCAGAGAGTTGAAAATACAGAAAATACAGTATGAGAGCTGAGGTGTAAGAAGTACAAAACTGGATTCTTTCGAGCTAAACTGTGAATAAAAAACTAAAAGAAGTACCTGGCTACACAAAGTCTTTAGCATCTACTGTGCTGAACCTGCTATTCAAGGGCATCGGCAGAGCTGCTTTTTCTCAGTTTATCTAATCTCCTCTATCGGTTGCAGTCGATTTCTTTTCTTTTAAGTGCCAAGATAATCAAATTTTTCATATGTTCACGCAGGTTTGTATGGGGTTGATACAAGATCCCTGTGGAAAACTACACCACCCATGATTCACCAACATGACTTTATGATTCATTACTATGAACACTTCGCATGTAGCTTGCTGGTCTGAGTTTTAAGCCTGGCTGAAATGAAAATAAACACCATGGAGTTAAAACATTCATAACCCAACTGTGCTGTCGACCGCTACAGTGAAAAAGCGTCACAGTAAGTTGTAAAGTTGGTCATATAAAAACTGGTGTAGTTAACATAATTTGCATGGGTTCCAGTATCAAATGCCTGTTTTACAAGACTGCAGATAGGACGCAGCACAACGCCTTTGACATTCTCAACAGGTGACGCCGTTCGTGAGCTGGGAGTGCCCTGTGCCAACCCCTGCCTATTTGGTGTTAGATAAGGAAACTGTACAATATGAGATAACGTTGACAGGGTAAATACTGGCAGCTGACCTGTTGGAACCTCTCCTCAGACTTGCCTTTTTTTCACCACTTTTATCTAACTGGTAATCCTTCCAAGTTCCTTTATTGCCTTGGAAGCGTTTCATCACTGAGATGCATCACTGGGCTTGTCCATGCAGACGTGCTTTGTGTGAGATGAAATTCGACCACGTCCTATATGTGACTCAGGATCGAATGGTATCTCATTTATACACATTCCAGTGCAGGCAGGGACAGACACTGTTTGTATATTGCCATAGATGACTTACTCCCTTCCTGTTATCATAATGATGTCACTGTGATTAGTACAAAATCCAGTGTGGTGGAAACACATGGGGAGGTGGCTGTGGTTAAACACCATCTACACTGTAGCCTTCGGACACCTTTAGTGTATAACAACCAACCACAACCAACAACCACTGCATAGATAATTATTGAAAGCTCCAGCTTGGCTTATGAATGGCCCTTGTATCTACAAACCGCAAATGTGTGAAATGATCGAAAGCTCAGGAGTGGTTAATTAATGGATAATTACTGAGGTGAGATTATTTGTCAGCAACAATTAACTCAATGAACTCATAAATGCAGACTGAAGGAAAGGTTGCATTGCTTCGTCCTTAAGTTGACACTTAGGAGACGCACAACCGTATTTATTATAATTTTCGATCTGCCAATAATTTTTTCAATTAATAGAATAATCATCTATTAAGTGTCGAACAACGATGAACAAGTGCCCATCACAACTTAAACTAGAAGGGTACTAAGAGTGCAGACCTCCACCAAGGCATGCCCTATCTCACAATGTTAACCGCAGTGTGAATTTTCCCAGTTGGAAACAAATTTTTCTGATTACTCCGACACCACATGAATGCAGCACAAATGCCCTATCTCGCAATGTTAATAAAAGTGAAAAATATTTTTTTGTTTCTGCCCGTGATTGGGATCTGCTCCAAAAATGTATTAGGTTCTTCCTTGGCCAACACCCTTCAACCAAGTTTCATGAACATTGGGTCAGTAGTTTTTGTTTTTGTTTTTGTAGCCCTGTTGACAACAAGAAAAACAAAAAACGGACAAACGAGCCCAAAACATAACCTTCTTGGCGGAGGTAATAATTTGACATTTTATCACTACTTTTCTTTTGAAAATTACCTAAGACGAATCAATTATCAAACTAACTGCTGACCATTTTTCTGTTGATCGACTAATCGATTATTCGACTAATCATTTTAGCTCTACCACATACACCCAATTCACGCACACACACTAAAAAGACTTGTGTAAGTGTATTTAATTAGAGCACTTTGAACAGCACCCTGCAGTCATTATTACCAATCAGATATGCCACCTTGAATGTAGATCCTCAGTTTGTCACACTAATGACGATTACCTTTTTAGATTTGTATTTATTGTTTAGTGATTTGAGCATCTACTGCCGTTCAACATGTCTATGTGTTTGCTGTAGACCAATTAGCTGTGATAGCTTCCTTAACATAGAGCGATGACCTGCCATCACACACAGCACATAGCATAATTTATTACTGGAATACATACTGTAACAGCAGGCCCGAGCATCAAAAATACATCTCTATTTACTTAATACAACAAACTGAAGGCGATCTTTTAAAAACAACATGTTCGTGATGATATGATATGATCTATAATAACCGATAAAACGACTTTCAGACGCCAAGCGAGCTAAGGAAGGGAGCAAAAAGAATTATGGGATTTTTTTGTGTGAAAGGACTGAAGTGTGACGGTGTTTTAGATGCTCCGACGTTGTGGTTTATTAAGCAGTAAGCGAGTCTCTGGTTTCTTTAGAGGTCCCCTGGAGGAAAGTTCCAGTGTCCTGGGGAACAATCTGTGACAGTGTGACTGACCCTGATATTTATGGTCTAGCTAAGTGTCCTCAGCAACTGCTCATACTTCTCATGAGCAGTGGAGCTGATACCACCTATCAGGTTTTATTTCAACACTCTTCTGCCGAGAGTTAGATAAGAAGATCGATATTTCACGTTTATCAATGTGGCTGAGCCAGGAGACCATTAGCTTATCTTAGCATAAAGTTGGAAGCAGGAGGACACACCTAGCCTATCTCTGTCAATGAGGAAGAACAATCCCGACTTATTTTAAACGTGTTACTTACTTATTTCTATATAACATGATAACAATTTAGAGGTGTTGGTAAGCGGATTTTTTTAACCTGTGGACTGACCCAGGCTAGCTGTTTCCCCCTACTTCCAGTCTTTATGCTAAGCTAAGCAACCCATCCCCTGGCTGTAGCATCAAATTGAACGCACAGATATGAGTGGTTTTAATCTTCTCATCTAACTCTTGGCAAGAAAACAAATGTATTTCCCCAAATGTCAAACTATGCTTCCAATGAAACTTTGGGGAATGCTGTGCATGTCGATACTTTAATTAGCCTAAGGTGGGCACTATAATTTCTTATGTCGCAAAGTGCTTTATAAACACAATAGACTATTAAAGCTCTAGAATAGAAAAAAACATTCTTAATTGGTGAACATATAAACTGCATTATTCATGATGGAGACATTGTTATTAACGGTGAGCCTGTTCCTCTCTATCAAGTGAACGGCCAACTCTTGCAAAAAGAAGGTGAAGTTCTTAGACTAACTTTGCACCTAATAGTTTTTTTTGAGCCAGGATAAATGAGTCTGCTCTAGGTGTTCTCAGACACAAACTATAACGCAGGGAGTAAAATTAAGGGGCGTGTATCTTCATTGATTTTGGGAAACATCTTATGGTTCCCTGATGCCTTCTGGTGATGTTGCGTCTGTCATGAAAGATAAATCGCACATCACGTACTGCTGATACAGGCAATACTGTGTGTCGTGTCTAGAGAGCAAAAGAGTCCCAGTGAAATAGCTTGAAGCCAGATGTTTAAAATGTCACAAACTCTTATTAACTATAACATCAACCTCCCTTCAGAAGAAATAGCTTCTTTAAAAAGCCAAAATCTGTTTCAGAGGCTATCAGCAGGAAACACTCAGCGGCTTCTCCGTTCTGAATTCTCAATCTCTAGGGAGAACGAAATGGCTCTGGCTGACATTAACATTTCTCTCATGCTGACATTGTACTTCAATATTTAAAAAAAAAACAATTTTGACTGAGGCTTGACAAACAAAGAAAAGGTGGAAGGGGTGGGGATGGTGCTATTCTTTCTCATGTAACATTTTCAGCTTTTCACAGTGGATGGCAACTCCCCATGGAGTCCAGTTATGGCCTAATACACAGGAAGTTTCTTATTGTACACACCCACTGAAAACTATGACTTTTAAAAATAGCCTATAGATTAATATATGGCACACCAGCCGCGCTGCCATGGCACTGTACTGTATTATATACAAATGACAACCAAATACAAAGTATTCACTAATGTTAAGCTATAATCAGGTGTAATTATATGAAACCAATAGTTTGCTGAGGACCTAAAACTGGGGACCTAAAACTAATGTCACATTTCATTTTCAAAACAAACATGTAGTCTGTTTATTTTTCTTTTTACTTTTGTGTAAAATATATATCCATGCTACATGATACCTTGCGAAAATGTAGCGTGACAGTGGCACAAGCAGAGGCGGTTTAGAAGCGTAACTGTGCAACTCACGGTCATTTCTTGCAACTGTGTCAAGAGGGTTTCGCCATTTTGCCCCATAGTCAACAAAGTAAATATTTGACCCATTTTTTACAAGCCACATTTCTCCCGACCATTCTGACACTTAAAAGGAGACAAACAAAGGCAACAAACTCTCGCAAGATCTGGCAACACAGAAAAGCTTCACTCCGTCAACTAACGATCGCGAACGCCACAGATAACACATTTTTGTACCGCTAAATATGGCTTTACGCTGCGTAAATAGATTATCTTAGCAAAAGAAAACTGAATACATTACTCAATTTCAACTTTTCATCCATACACTAACAAAAGAGGTCACGCCCACTTAGGAGACAGAGATTGTATACCAATTTTACGCAGCTAATAATGTCCTTGTAATCTTTAATTATAGAGCATCTCTGGCGCAAGTAGAGATGAGCAATAAAGTCAGCAAACTGACTTGGTAATGTCAGTTATACAGCAATATCTTTCTTACGTTACCATTAATCATTAGCTACTGGTTACACAGCAACCATTAGCTACTGGTGGAGTATTTTGACTTCTAATTTGTAAGATTGGGTGAAAAGATTTTGTCCTAAAAAGTTACATAGTACTATTTTAAGGTACATTTTTGTACTTTTAAAATAATCAAATATTCAGGGTATTTGATAGCAGTTAGCACTGGTAGCAGCCCATTAAATGATCACAAATGGAAGAAATGAGAGTAGGAGATGATAGAAAATGTTATGTTTCATGGTTTTCAATCATCTGTCTGTCTTCAGGCAGTTGTGATGTTTGAATAAAAGTCTTTCCTAATAAATAGTACACTTTTCTTCTCCATTATAGCATAAATTTAAAAAAGAAAATGTGGACAAACTAGTCCCGGAAAAAAAGGAGCAGTGCGGTATGAAGTACAAGCCTAAGGTACCTTTCTGCAAATACCTGCCAACCACAGTGACGCCAATTGCTTATTACACCACACACACTTTAGAGAAAAAAAACGTTGTCATAACAACATAGTAATGCATTCTGTCTGTTATTTCTTAACAGTTGTGCAGTCTCAATTCTATGCCTAAATCTGTCAGAGATGGCGTGAATGATTAAAGATTCACTTGATGCAATAATAAGCAACTGTAAATCCTGTAGAAGTATTTACGAGAACGAAAGAGAGAAAGCCGGAAAGCCTGCACGTTCGGACATGTCAATCGTTTTTTAACTCTGTCTCGTGTCTTTTGTTTTATTACATACAGCACCAATACAAGAAAAGTAAATGTTTGTGTTTTTGCATGCGGTTTGACCCTCTGCAGACTGATAGTAAAGACTGACAGTGGGGTTTTGGTGAGGCAGATGGAGAAACAGGGGATGAGGAGGATCAGTGGTGGGAAGACAGTCTTCTCTGTCTTTCTGTTTGTTCAGCATGTTTGCTACTCTGCTCACTGCAGTGTGTGAGAGAATTCACACTTTCTTGCTGTCGTCCATTCCAGGCAGTGAAGGAATGACTGCCGAGCTTAGGGTTCAAGACTTCATGTGCCTTTAACTAGGAGCCGTTTTAATGTTGGGATGGATTATTATGATTGGGGCCAAATAATCCTTATACATAGTCGCATATCACATATAAACAGACTCTTTTTTTTGTGTCATTCTTCTACTAAAATATGCTGGAGATGCACATATGCAACATTAAAGCTGCAAACAATTCCACATTCAAAGTAAAGTTGAACCCTTCGCCTTGTTGGTTTTGACATGCAATGAAAATGTCACAGGCCGACGTGTAACATGAACATTTTGTTTAATGAAGGGATGATGTACTTGCATTGTTAACTGACAGGTGCAGCCTGACAAACTCAACCAACATTGCGTAATAGCAGGGTAGGGAGATTGTTTCACTAATTTGCAACTAGAGAGATGTTATACTCTCGGTGTAATAATGGGTAATATCATTATTTTTTTTAATATCACTAAGTCTAACCTGTGTATCTATATATGAAAGCCTGCTTAGTTTACACTTTATTGTAGTAGGATTTAGAATAAAGGCGAAAACTCTTTCTGACTGACAGGGGAAAGGTAATATTTGGGAGTCTGGATTTTTTTTTTGCCAAGGCTGTCCATTTAGCATTATGAAACCTATTCTTCGTGGTTTCATTTTCAGATACTGACACTGCTCGACTTATGTTCTGCTATGCTGCCTTGGTGTTTTGCTAACTTCCTTATTGCCATATATTCTTTATTTGCGAAAATGCAAATAAAGAATATATGGCAATAAGGAAGTTAGCAAAACACCAAGGCAGCAGACGTGACAAACATGCCTAATTATGACTCTTTCCCATCTGTGAAACATTTCGTCACATTTAGTTTATGACTTGAAGCAATGCAAATACTATTTAACAGAAGAGAACTGGTCAATATGTAAGATTCCCTAAGGTCACAGTTTTCCTTTGAAAGACCAAGCGCTAAATGGCGGATTATGGCATTATTTATCCATTTTCACTGCCCTACTCTGATCCCCTGCCTCTCACATCAACCTGAGCTTACACAAGGCCAATTTGTTAACCCCTGCAATAAGGAGTGACGCAACAGATTACAAAAAACAACAACTTGATGAATCGTAATAGCACAGAATTAGGACCCCTGGACAAAGTAGGTCAGCTCCAAACATAAGCACTAATAGAATAATTGGAGATGAGTCACATGTACACGCTTGATGGCAGACCCAAAGAAGAGATAGAGGAAGCACTTCAATCAGGCCGAGCGGTGGAGAGCAGACAGTAATGTATTTCGGCTCATACTGTGCCACAAGGGTTCAATTAATGTTATTTCCAGATGTTTGCATAATTGACCCGCATTTGGGATGATGGTTGCACTCAGGCAAAATATGTCGTTGTGATGAATTTGCATAGGAACAGGAATTTGATGGTCTCCAGCTTCCATTATCGACAGGACGTTTGGGTGAAAAAAGGGTGGTGATTGGGGTGAAAAGGTCACTTTCATCATTTCATAGTGACTTTAAGGAATCAGTTAGACATTTTGGGAAATGCGCTTAATCGCTTTCTTGCCAAGAGTTGTTTGAGAAAGATTAAAACCACTCTTGTGTCTGTATACATATGATGCTACAGTTAGTTACCTTATAAAGACTGGAGACAGTCTGTCTTTGTCTAAAGGCAAAAACATTTGCCTACCAGCAATATAACCCCTACTGTAAAACCACAAATTTACATTTTTTCGTAGAAAATAAACAAACGAAACATAATGTGTTAGTGAGTGAGCTTTAGAGGGGATGGTAGGTGGACTTTGTTACCTTCGAAGAGATCCAGGCTAGCTGTTTCCAGTCTTTGCGCTAAGCTAAGCTAAGCTAACCGAACCGGCTGCTAGCTCTAGCTTCATATTTACCATACAGACATTAGAGTGGAGTTGATCTTCACAACTAACTCTCAGCAAAAAAGTCAAATAAGTGTGCTTCCCAAACTGACAAACTATTCCTCTGAGTACATTCCAACAGAAATGAAGGCGATGAATCACCATCTTTTTCAAGCTCTACAGCTTCACCACAGAGACAATGGAACAGACCCCCTTGAGGTTTCACTCACTGTAGGTGGATTTAACCTGGACTCGCATGAAACTCACCAAGCTCTCTGGAGACTGGGGACATGATAGCATTCTCTCCGACCTTTGAGACCGCTTCAAAATAGGCCTTCCCAGCAAGAGTCATCGCTGCACGGGGAGACAGACAAACCTCATCAAGTTACTGGTTGAGAAACTTTATTCAACTCTTTGATTAGTGGGACTACTATTCACATTCAGGCCAAATTCAAAATTCCCATTAGCACTTTTAGATCATTAGGTGTAATCCAACTTTGAGGGTGAAGCTGTGTTTACCTGTGACAGATTTCTCATAGCTCTTCCCGAGGTTGACCAGGTTCCTCAGGCCTGGGTTGAACTGCTCCATCACATTCTGGGACAAAGAGCAGAAATGAAAAGTTGTGGAGAAAAGCAACAATTCCAACTCCTCTTTTCCTGATCAAATGATACATTTTCACACAGTTGAATAAGTCATTTTCTCCCTTACTTACAAACTAATTTCCTTTCAAGAATAATAAAACTCATGAGGCTATTTTTGCATGAGTGGGTGGAGAAGAGATTACATGAAAACAAGTGTGTTTGTGCTGTTGCTCTATAAATATCACCATGCGAGAACAATAAAACTTTCAATCTTTAACTTGACCCCTCACGTATGCTTAACAACTTGCTCATAAGAGCGAAGTCCCACACAAAGTTGCAGCTATTTGTGGCATGAACCTCAGCATTCTCTCCTCCCAGCTCCCCTTCTCTCTCTCTCTCTCTCTCTCTCTTTCTCTCTCCCTCTCTATTGAAATGCATCAACAATCAAATGCTGTTCACCTCCCTCTCTCTATTCCCCTGGCACACCCTCAGTAGAACAATGAAGGGGCAGGTATGACTTTACATGAAGAACAGAGCAGAGGAGAAAAAAAGGGAAACAGGTTCCTTGTTTTCTCCCCTCTCTCTCTCACTCTCTCTCTCTCTCTCTCTCTCTCTCCCAGCTGAAATTGTGGCACACTGTAAACTATAGGTATGACTGTCTCTTTCTCTGTTTGTGTGTGTGTGTGTGTGTGTGTGTGTGTGTGTGTGTGTGTGTGTGTGTGTGTGTGTGTGTGTGTGTGTGTGTCTCTTACACACACACACACACACTGTGTATTGCTAATCCAGCGAAGACACTAAAAGATCATGTAAGCCTTATTCCCCAAGCCCCAAAGCATACAATTACCTTTTAACCTCTCCTAAACTTTTTTGGACTTTGATGACATGTGGTCCTCACAGAGACCACACACCCAGACACACTCACCTGCTTATCTCATGTGAGAGGCAGCAGTGTACACTTGATAAGAGTTATCGACTAATGAAGATAAATCCCACGATCAAATGACTATTGATCAAATCATTTTATGTCCATTGACAAGCTAGAGCAGGTTGTTTTATGGGAAAAACTTGTGTCTCACTCATCACGTCAGACAGACAAGAATGCTTTTGACTGCACTGTGGTTTACTGTGTTGTATGCATCGTTGAATAATAAAATGACTGAAAAAATGTACTTTTCTTCTTGTTGTTGGACTTAAAATAGCCTACTGTTTTTAGATTATCAAAATGCTTTATTACCCTTGTAAGCAACAACAGAAAGTTTCAGTTTGAAAGCAAAAGAATGGGTCTATTATACAAAAAGTGGTAAATGGGAAGAAAAGTGTCCCAATAAAATAAAAGCACAGGCACACCATAACTCTCTAACAATTTTCTAATATGGTATTGCTGCGATTTATGGTCAGGGTTTAAAATGCAACAAACCTGAATCATAACCCAACAGAGAAAAGATGATTCCCTCTCTTTAGCCTCCATCACAAACCAGGGGAAATCTCTACCAAATATCGATTACTATGTCATTATTTGCTATCAGACTTACCTTGTATGTACTTTCAGTAAGCTTGCTAACATCATCTGGAGCCCGAGACATCATGGCAGGTTGTTTCTCAAGCCCAGAAGTCGGGAAAAATAAAAAATAAAAAATAAAAATAACCCGACAACAAATAGGAAAAATAAAAAATGGTTTCGTAATCCAGGTGTTAACTCACTCCGAATAATAAATCCCACATCCGGTTCTGCTCCTTGTCTGCACCCTGAGTGCGTGCATGTAGGCAGAGAGACGCTCAGCAGTGGGCGGCGGACGCACTGACTGACTGACTGACTGACTGACTGACCGACCGACCGGGACACCGAGAGACTTCCCCGTGCGTTTAGGGCGGAGGAGCGCGAGGGAGGGAACCGTGACGTCACCATAGGTGTTATACAAATGGAAGTTCCCGTTGGATGAAATACACACGTTATGAGATAGTGTTATATATGCCTGTCATAAAAAATAAAAAAAACAATTTTTAAAGGCATGACTCATTTTGGCACTGTTCTGGTGTTAACATTAAATGCTCCAGCTGGCCTTAAGAGGGCGATGTAATACAAATGTTTACTGTGTACAGAAATCCATATAGCGGTGGATGTTATACTGCAGATTCAGATCCTTTATTGAAGTAAAAGAAACAACGCTACAATATGAAAATTACTCGATTACAAGACATTGAAAGTAAACACGTGTAAGTATAGGTTAGAACGCCCATTGTCTTTCTGATGCCATAACATGATTGCAACATTGGTCAACTGGTCAAGATGGAGCCAGATGTAATCCTTTCATATACAGTGGAGTAGAAGGAGAAAAGACCATAATATGGATAACCTACTATGTAAAGTACAAGAACCTTGTACATTGTAAATTGTACTAAAGTAGGCCTACAGTAGGACTACTTGTAAATGTAGGTGAGACTGGGGGCACTTCCTGCATTTTTCTCAGTAGACAATTTGAATTAGATAAACCATGTTTTTGTATATTAAACTTACATCTGTCTTCAAATTACCCATTTAAGATGATTACATGTGACATATTGTTCACAATATGTTTTTGAAAGGAAGAAGGCAGATGTTACAATTGAACCCAACCCTGGTGCAGTTGCAACACGTTCAGGAACCATGTTTTATGGCAAAGTCACACCTCAACGGGCTACATGTGAGAAGCTGTTTCATACTACCATACTACTACTATAAGACATGTACCATATGCAGCTAAGTAAAAAATGTCACATGGTTTTAGAAACTTGGAGGAAAAGTTGATTTTGGCAACATGGTTTGGCATTTACTGTAAAACATGACTGTCCATGGCCTGATGGGGGTGGTATACCCCGATATACTGAAAAGCCATAAGTGTATTATCACCAGCATGCTTTTGCTGAGGCTGAAAGGCATCACATATCATGACTGAGGTAAAGCTACATACTTGGTATATGCCAATATAGAGTACCAATGAGAAACATGTGCTCTCTTTTTTTCTTCTTCAAAATTTCACCTCATTGTGTGGAATCATTTACTGTATATGTTAGGTAGCATGAGGCTAGGCATTGCTGTAAAACAAACAAAAATAGCCAGCAGCCCAGCATGACGTGATAGCAGGAAACAATAAATTGTATAAGGACACTGACAAAGAAACTGTATTCAATGTGGATTGGTCATGTCATGATCATAAGGTTAGTACTAGCTGCCTGCGATACTGATCCGGTGTATCGGATTGGTGCATCTGGTGCCCAGGTCGTAATCAAGCCTTTTATTCAAGCATAGCTTCAATATACTTTAGCCAGACAAAACAAATACTGTAATGTCCCTGCTCTGTTTGATCCATTAAGTACATGTTGAATGTCTTTATACATACAATTGTATCTTTTTTTTCTTTACTGTATATGTGAGAGAGAAAGGGGGGAGATTATGTTGACTTTTATTATGAAATCTAAATAAAGACCAACAAGAAATGTTAATACTATTTTTATTATACTGTATATGTACTTTCTAAACATATTTTAGGAACAGTCACTTTAATTTAATTTGGGGTAATTTTTGAGTTGTTAGCACCACCATGTGGATATCAGTACACCTCCTCTGTCAGCTGTTGTTTCAATTTTCAAAGAACAAACTAGCCTCATCTTAGAAAGAAGCCCCACCTCACTGACAGGAATGTGACCCAGGACAGAGCCTCCTACTCAAAAGCAGACTGTTGTTCCAGAGCCACATGATTCAAACGCATGGTGACAATTTCAAGCTCTCATCTGCCTGCTCTGAATCTCACAGGCAGTCAGTTCTGAGCCACATCACCCACTTCCTCCTCCCCATGTCCCACCACTCTGCTTTCAGCATTATCTTTATTTCTACTTGAGGTCCTCCTGAGGACCAGCAGATATGGACAGGTAAATCTAACATCTATTAACATTTAAGACATTTGACATTCTTGACCCTTTTTTTAAAAAAAAACTGCTGGATGTATGCTTGCAGACTTCTTTTTGCATGGATCTTGATGCTCCTTCCCCTGGTCATCCTGGGTGGGGCAGAGACCACAGACCCTTTGACAGATTTGGGTAAGCAGTCTAACATTTTCTCATTTATACTTTTCTTATACGCATCATTGATTCATAGCTAAGTATATATATATTTTTCTAAACAGAAAATATAGCTGGGAAGTTGGTTTTCTATCAGATGGAGGGAAACGCCACCTATGTGAGGGACACAGGAGAACTGGCTTCAGATGTTCCCACTGAGACCATGTTTGAACTCTTCGATCCCCAAAAGAATTTCAGCACAGCAAAGTTCACCTATACTTGGGACTTAGGGAACGGGTACGAGGACTTTTCATATTTGAACTATAAATAAAGGTTTGGGATGCTTTTCTTTTTCCTTTAATACTTCGTTTGTTGCAGAGAGGTGATCCAGGGGACTGAGCCGGTGGTCCGCTATCATTACTCAGAATCAGGGAACTACACACTGCGGCTGAAAGTAGGAGCAAAAGTGACCAAATATGCACCTCTAATTACTGACGTCTACTCCACGGATGTCCAAGTGCTCGGTTTGTACTTTCAAGCTTTAGTTTATGTGCAGTTTACCAAATTTAAAAGCTTCATATTTAGCCGTAGGCTGCTTTACGTGTTATCCCTTGAAACAAACAAGTGATGAAATGACTTATAACTGAAAATAATTTGTAGATGCCATTAAACACATCGAGCTCAATGGGCCTTCAGATTATGTGGTGTCTCAGAATACCAGTTTGGCTTTTCATGTTGATGGAAGGTAAGCTGCATTTTTTTAATTTTTATTTTTATTTTGTATTTATCGCAATTAAAGACAAGGTATCCTTTGAATTTTACACATTTAATGCAATACGATCAATGCAAATGATTTTTTTTAAAAGCCAATGAAAAAATATCATCCTATATCTTAAGGGGTGTGTGTGTGTGTGTGTGTGTGTGTGTGTGTGTGTGTGTGTGTGTGTGTGTGTGTGTGTGTGTATGTTTAGTCCTCCCATATGGGTGTGCTGGCGTTTCCTGCCCAACTGTGTGCCGGACATGATTGGGGGCTGCACGGTGATAGTGCTGTATGAAAACACCCTACGACTGAACCACACCTTCACCTCTACCGGCGTCCACTGCTTGGACATTAGTGTCCGCAATGACATCAGCAAGCTGCAGACCTCCTTCAGCCTTAACGTCAGGAGAAACAGTAAGTGGCGACACACACACACACACACACACACACACACACACACACACACACACACACACGGCCACATACCCACAGGCTACTTACCATGACGAAAAGATGGGAGGAAATAGGGAAGGAGTGACGAAAAGACAAAAACTAAATTGGACAAGAAAGGAATCGGAGGATTGCTTTCTGAATGGTATATTATTCTTGTAGAAACAATGAAACTCCAGTGATTATCATAACTCAGCATGGCTTTTCTAAGGGTTTACAAAACTCTTTGCCCTTTCAATTTTAATAGAAAATGCCAAACGTGTCATGAAGTTACACAGCAAAGGCGGAGGCTCTCTACACGATTCTGTAGATTCTTCTCATTCATTCACTTTACTATACAGGACTGCATTTGGCTTTAAGATCCTTCACCACTCATTCAAGAGGTGCGAGGTACCGGAAGCTGATTTGTTCAGGCCCAATACCCTGACCGATAGGCTATCCTGACCTTAACTACACACCATTAACAAACTTTATGGCCATTTGGCTGTCTTGGCTCTCAGTGCTAGACTCTGCTTTGATGCAATTTGAATAAATAACAATGAATCAAAATCAGTGACTCTTTACAATGATTCATCAATTTGATTTGGTGCATACTTGCATGCATACAGTTCATTATTTCAGTCCCGCAGCACCAGGCTCAGGGACAGCTTCTTCACGCAGATTGTAAGACTTTTGGAACTCTTGAGCTTGCTCTGATCTCATCATCATGTCATTTTACCTTTAATTACTTAACTTACTGTTTTACAAACTGTTATCAGCTCTATGTATACTCTATGTATATTTATTACTTGCCATTATTCATACATATTTACATTCCTGTTTACATTCTGTTTGTTCATTTGCAATACTGTCGACACAAATTTATATTACTCTATTTATATTTTATTCTTGTTTGTATTGTAGCCCTATATTTAATCTTGCACTATTTTATGTCTTAGATTCCAGATTTTCATCGCCAGTGGCTGCTTCTCTGTAATTGTTGCGCACTAATTTCCTTCTGGATCAATTAAAAACGCTTCTTGAAACTGAGAGAAGCTGTGTTGTGTCATGGGGTGTTTCAGATAAAAAACTAACATGTGCCGTTTATCTGTGTTAGTTCCACAGACAGAGAGGGGACAGTGAGAATGAAGGAATCCAGGCACATGTCTGCTGTGTTCAATTGATTCGCTGCTGTTGTGATCCAACTCTAATATGTAGGGCAGTGGTGACCTAAAGGTTAAAGAAGCGAGCTTGAGATCGGGAGGTTGCCGGTTCAATCCCCAGGCCGGCAGGATAAAATCTGGGTGGGGAAAGTAAAAGAGCAGCGCTTGTCGCTCCCACATCACCACCACTGAGGTGCCCTTGAGCAGGACAGTGTTGTTGTCATTACTAAAAATTCCTCACGGGGGCGACAGAAACTATAGCTTTAACTAAAATATCCCGTTTGAAATGGAACTACATCAAAATAAGGAAATGCTGTTTCACTGTGACTTTGTTTCTTAAAGGACCACAGCCGCAAGTAACATTTTTGTTGTTGTTGTTCCGTGTGAAATGCAGATAACCCGCACATGCTCTTCATCCTGTCATGTGCTGCCATTCTTGTAGCAACCTTCTCCTTCATCATGGTCATCGCCTGCCACCCTCGTCTTTACAACAGATCACAGGTACAGAACTGAACTTGTTGCAACATCTTACAATGACTGATTACATTGTATAAAGCAGGACGGGGGTGTCGGACTGAGTATATAGGGCGCTCATGTGAGAAGGGGGCCCACAAAGATACTACAATGAATAGCTGTGGATGCAGGGAGGGCCCATAGAGGATGCCTGTATACAGGGTTCAGAATTTGGTGATTTTGTTGGGAGCAGGGGTCTTCAATGCTTTTTAGGCCAAGGACCCCTTAGCTGAAAGGTGGAGCAGGGACCCCCATTGTGTAAAATTTAGTTGCACATTATAATGGGCCTACAGTAATCTGTAAGGCGGCCTGAAGCCTCTACACATGCTTTTAATGATGCACTATACTAAGCTATTAAGTAGTAATTGTTGACATATTCATATACAGTATATTTATACACCATGGTTTAATGTTAACAGTTAACAGCACAGTAAATCCTTAAACTTTACTGTACCTGTGGATGGCTACCTTGGTGGTTACCGTATATCATCAAATGTTGTGTAATTGTTTTCATAAATAGGCTGATTTATCCTTGCTAATAATATATTAGATTCATGTTAATGTTGTTTTTCAAAAACGTATCAAACAATAATTGTAATTGTAATAATGCAGTAAGTCTGTGGACCCCGTGTTGAAGATCACGGGTTAAAAGTAGGATTTTTATCTTTAAATATAACTCTTTATACAGGGTTTCAAGGGGTAAGAAGGGTTGACTAAGAGCTGAATAAAGGACAATGCACGTGGTCAATATTATCAAACTAGCTTCAATGCATGTGCACTGTGGAAAAACTGGGAAAAGTTTCAGTAAAGCGCTTAATCATGTTTAGCAGTAAATAATCACTGATGAAATAGAATCCAAACCATCACAAAGAGCGTCAGTGGTTGTGCTTAAATGCAGTTCATGACCACAAGGAGGCTGTCTGTGCCCAGAAATAAATGATATTGTGTGTGTGGCACAGGAACACCCAGACATGTATTTAGTTTGTGGAACTGTGTTTAATCTAAAAGCAACTTTGAAACAAACTAAATGTATGTTTTTTGCAGATTGCTACATCCAGCAACGCTATATTCCTGAAGAACCAGGACTATGAAGGTCAAAGCACAATTCTTTTTAACTTCTCCAACGTGGGGAGGGGAGAGAAGGAGCCGCTCCTCCTGCAGTATGGCCATCAATACTTGAGTTAATTATCACAGTGCTCCTCCGTCTGTGCTCCAGCACGCTGTGGATACATGTACGTGTAGGGTTTGTGGCAGACGAAAAATGCACAATTATGGTGTTACAGGACAGTTCTCATCTTGCATATCACCATGTTATAGATTTTGATGTATCAAGTTGCATAAGCAGTGCCCGTATGTACTCAGGAATAATGGTCTAAGCTGTGTTAATAAATGCTAAAGTCGCCAATGTTCAGTAAGCTGTTAGGTCACTTTCCATAAAGTAGCGATCAATAGTGAGCCACAGAGCTTAGGCTGACATTAAAATAAACTCATAATAAATTAATAGCACAATTGCAGGTCATGTTTAAACAATGAGTGTTAATTTACGCATGCTGTGAATGGATCGAGCCACTGATTTATTTATGTTTCTTTTTCATATTGATGTATACATTTGGGCCTTGCTTTGCTTTGCTTTCCAGAAAAAGAATAAAACATGTTTTTTCTTTTTTAGACTTTTTTCTTGCAGTGCTAAACATGAAAGAATGCAAATACTGTATAATCAATTTTGCAGCTCAGTTGTGATTTCAAGTCAAGTGGAATCCAGAAATGGCATGTTTGTATTCTTGCCACAACACACTTTTTTGATAAGATAAGATGTAAATACAACCCCAAATCAGAAAAAGTTGAGAGAGTATGAAAAACACAAATAAAAAAAGAAAGTAGTGATTTCTAAATGTACTTTGACTTGTATTTCATTGCAGACAATGTGAACACAAAATATTTTATGTTTCGTCTGGTCAACTTAATTTCATTTGTAAATATACATCCTTTCGTGTCATTCAGACCTGCAACACATTCCAAAAAAGGTTGGGACAAGAGCAATTTAGGGCTAGTAATCAGGTAAATTGGTTAAATAATGATGTGATTTGAAACAGGTGATGTCAACAGGTGATTGTAATTATGATTTGGTACAAAAGCAGCATCCAAGAAAGGTCTAGTCCTTTAGGAGCAAAGATCGCCAGTTTGCCAACAAATACGTGAGAAAATTATTGAAATGTTTAAAAACAATGTTCCTCAAAGAAAGATAGGAAGACATTTGCTTATTTCACCTTCAACAGTGCATAACATAATTAAAAGATTCAAGGAATGAGGAGGAATTTCAGTGCGTAAAGGACAAGGGCGCAAGCTTAAGCTGAACAACCGTGATCCGTGTACTGTGGTCAGATGAATCAGTATTTCAGGTATTTTTTGGGAGAAATGGACACCGTGTGCTTCGGACCAAAGAAGAAAAGGATCATCCAGACTGTTACCAGCAACAAGTCCAAAAGCCAGGGTCTGTCATGGTATGGGGTTGTGTCAGTGCCCTTGGCAAAGGTAACTTGCACTTCTGTGATGGCACCATTAATGCTGAAAAGTACATAGAGATTTTGGAGCACAATATGCTGCCTTCAAGAAGACATCTTTTCCAGGGACGTCCATGCATATTTCAACAAGATAATGCAAAACCACATTCTGCACACATTACAAAGTCCTGGCTGCAGAGGAAGAGGATACGGGTACTTGCAAGAACCAAAATAGGAATTTTGTTTATTTGAAAAAAAAAAAAACAATAAAAATCAGGAACACATTAAATGATGTGCTGTTGTATTGTCTGCAATGAAATACAAGTCAAAGTACATTTAGAAATCACTACTTTCTTTTTTTATTTGTGTTTTCCATACTGTCTCAACTTTTTCTGATTTGGGGTTGTATAATAAAATAAAAAAAACAGATAAATTAGAACATGTACATCTCAGCACAGTCTTCCAAAATTATTGTAAGTGATTCAAATAAGAAATCCCCATGTTCAAAAAGGAGTAGGAAAAAGTCCTACCCCTCTTTACCAGAATATATTTTTTTCATAAACTGATGTTACAACAGTCATAAATGAATCATAGGCTTCATTCATGTTTTCTACGTACACTTTGCCCCAGTCTTGTTTCATTAAATCCTCTTTGAATGTATTGATGTTTTCTTGGGTTCTGTGTCTGGTCATTGTGTATATGTTGCTGTCTTTCCTGGTCTTAGTGCAGCTATGTATGTTTGCAAAAACTGGCAGATGATCACTGACGTCATTTATTATTAGTCCACTTTCAACTTTCAACGTCAATGACGTTGGTAAATATATTATCAATTAGTGTAGCACTATTGGTTGTAATTCTGGTTGGTCGAGTGAGTGAGAGATATAAACCGGTACTGTACATCAAATTAATGAACTTTACTGGTGTAAAGAAATTGTAATACATATTGCACTATGACGACTAAATTAGTTGGAGTACATGGGATACTTTGTACGACATAATTTGGCACTAAATTAAATGTGCCATGTGAAAACATTAGTGTCAGGATTGTAAACGATAACTTCACTAAATCAGAGTTTAAAGACAGCTTGTCCTCTGTTACAGATGTCACAACAACATTATTAATTGTGAGTCTCCTGATGAATGCCAGCTGTCAGAGACCCTGTGTGGAGCTGCAGGTGCTAAGATAAATATCGACCTTGAGTTAAACCACCGCTGTGTAAAGTCTGCAGCCTTCCACAACTTTTACACGTGTGAAAGTGTAGTGTGTGTGTGTGTGGGTGTGTGTGTGTGTTAATAAAGTATGAACAGATACAGACTGGCCTTGGACATCTTCTTTTGCATCTCCATGACCACTGATTGATTTCAGCTCTCCATAGCCGGATGAAGACTGTTACGTAATTGCTTTTTTTCCCCCTTTCATCCTGTGTCATCCGAAAATATTGTGTTGTGAAGAGAGGTACAAAGAAGTGCCTTACACTATGGCATGAACACTCAAGCGATAGATATTGTGTCCCCAGACAAGGCGCCTGAAAAACAACCCTATGCGGATAATACAAATTAATCAGACGACTTCACTGAAGATCATAGTGTGAAGGCTGCAAGTACAAAACACCTGCCATCCAGCAGAACTGTTTTTTTTTAAATATATTTCAGGCCAATGTCCAAATGTCTTTGCTTTATTTTATACCATCTATCAAAGAGGTGCATTTGACAGTCATATAAAAACATTTTATCTTATCGATTGTTCAGTTTTGCTCTGGTTTAGTAGCTCATCTTGCGTTTGCAGAGCTGGTTAACCATATAATTTCATTAGCCTGCTTTTATTTAAGCTTGTGTCTTATGGCCTTCAAAATACATGTATCGTTTTAGAGCAGTGTGGGCTTGGAAAGAGCTGCTCTGTCTGAGGGAGTGTGTATGTGACGCCGTCCCTGACCTTTTGGCTTTTCTCATCTGTTAAGTGTTGCTAATGCCACCCAGGACACCTGTCGTTGTCTAGGGCTCATCTGATCCAAAAGATCCTGCTCAGCCTGTGTAATTAACTCATGTCACTCCTGTGTTACCTTTCTAGCTTGACCGACACTGCTATAAAGAGGCATGGTGATTTTAAACTGGTGTAGATCTGCCAAAACAAAGACTATCACAGGTTAACACGATGATTAAATACCAAACACATGTCAAATGGATTACAGGAAATATACTAATTTGGAGGAAGTAATGGCTGACAGATAAAATAAAACTATTTTATAATTATCTTCCACATTTTCATTTATTGGCAATGCTTTTTAACACTTAGAAAACATTAAACGGCACTTAAGTCTCCATAAGAAGGCCACAGGACAAGATGGACAACGCCTAAAACATGTGCTTACAACAAATTGTTCACAAAAACAAAAATTAGTTTTTCTGAACACAGACACTAAATAATAAAAAATGACACGACACATACAAATGATTAGTGTACAGACAGTATTGATCAGACTTATCTGTTGTATTTTCTTTTGAATGCTAGGTTAGACAATCCACTGCAACAATGTTACAAACCGCGGGTAAAAATATGTCACAACATTCAAGCTATGAATATGATTTCCAACATGATTCACCAACAGGTTTTGTTCAAATGGAAAAAGGCAAGGAAAAAAAGCACTGTGATAGACTCACTAGTATCACTGGTATTGGTTATGTATGCCAAGAATGAAGCTTCCCAACAAGGTTAAGTTTGAACTCATACGAAAGCTGGAAACCTAAATCAACAGTAGTCTATTGCACACATACTTCAACTACCTGCTAGTACACGTAACAGATATAGTGCCAAATTGTACCTTTCCAGTGATAGTCCCCTTAACAATGACTGGACATGTCAGGATCAGAGGTGTGATTGATGTTGGCTCTAAGCCCATTCCCAAGTTAAGTAATAGACATAACATTAGCATGACCTTTAATCTTTCCTTACTCCCACACAGCACGCAAAACCAACTCACATGTCAACGGCAGCTAGTCTGGACCTTGTCATAGTAGCAGTACATGCGCGCGTCTGTGCTGAGAGGATTTTCATTACTGAGTGTTGAGGGAGGGGTGTGTGGGAGACTGTGAGGGGATGAGGATGCATAGGATGTCTCAGCATCGATACCTGTGGGAACCCTTTACCATGGTGGTGGGTGTATTGAAAGATTAAAGTACCTTAGTCATGGTAAATAAAGAAATGTTGCTACATAGCTCTTTGATTGACACTTGAAATGAACAGCCACCAGTCAATGATGGTGTTCAGCTTCCACATGACCTCTCACCTGGGTCACAAATCTCAAATATCTCTCCGTACAGAGCAGATCAAACTAAATTCATCAATGTACAACATTAAAGCATGTAAACATGTTCTAGTAGAAACCTAAAATACAAGTACATGAACATGGAAATGAGCATGATATGTCTCCTTTAAGTCCATAAACTGCCTCACAGGAAGACAGTAGACAATAATAATAAAAAAAAGCTGAATGGATGGAAACAGTCACTAATCTAAAGAGAGGCAGACAGATGAGTTTTAAGCATTGGGCAGTCGTTCGTGACACATCTCCAGGGGTCGCTTGAATGCTCCCCTTCCAAAAACTTCAACGTTGGTTGCTAGCCAAGAGATCACATTCCCGGGGATGTAAGAACTGCAGTTAGCCATGGACTGGATCTCGACCGGTTTCAGAATACGGTCCCAAATGTTCACCTGACTCAGCTCGCCCACGAAGGCCTGTCCGGCATCAAAGCGCCCGCCCACTACGTCCTGTAAGGGCCATAAACAGCAGGATGGGTATTTTAAAAAAGCATTAACAACAACATAATCAAAGTTAATTAACTTTCTGAGGTGGAGGAGTTAGTCAGTGGGACTATGGGTGGACTTTCGGGTTTAATGAGTGTTTTATTACTTCTTCAGTTCAATGGTGCAAATGTTGAGGCATCTAAAATATGTGTAAATCTCTGATTGGCTAGTGATATGATTTGAATTAGGCTTTGATTAAGAAGACTAAAGAGGTTCACTACAATGCTTGTTTAATTGTCCAAATGTCCCACCGTATTACACACAATGGTCTGTCAGAACTGTGATCAGATTCGACACAGAACTGAATACTACAGTACACACTCTTAATGCATACAATATGTAGGATGCAGTATGCAGTGTGTATAACGTACAGTTGAACTTCAAAGTGAAAGTGGCCATTCATAACAAAGCAGCGGACCGACAGACCGTCATTTCTATTCCTGGAGCCGGTACTGTGGCTAAAACAATATTTATCATTTTAATGAAATTTACCCACTTTGTTGGCAGCCTTGTAGCTAGAAAATGTCCCCCAAATAAGAACATTATTCATTTGAATACTGTTCCGATTCCCACAGAAGTTAACAGACGGATGCATCTCATTCTGACATGTTTTAATAATGCAGTGATAGGTCCAGAGGGAGACCTCAGCTTCTGTGGGCACTGACATTTTTACTGTCATCTTGCTTATTGTTTTGACATGACGACCTGCCACCATCCACTGCTTCAGAGTTCATTTTCATCTGCATTTGGTGCTCCATAAATAACACTGCTTTGCCGAGCTACTTGACACTGCACTTGGAAGTATTTTGCTTGTGATGATGTGAAAATGCTGCACAAGGTAGTTGATGCTACATTGTTAGTGTTCTGTTCTGTGTAAAAAAGAAAAAAAAGGAAGGCATTGGTGATGTAATTCAAGGTAAGTGGCTGCTTTCTTTCATCGTGACAAAGGAGCTAGAACGATGACAACATCTTCAGAAACAGGCATGGGTCAAACACACGAGATCCGACTGTACTTCTTCCTTACTTGCTCCTGCCCCAGGATAATGACCCCCCCGGGTTTGATGGGGTGCCAGGCCGCCAGGTTGTCGCCAGTTCCCAGCTTCCCTCCGTCTTGGTAAGCGTCCCATTGGCCGTCCCGTGTGGTCCAGGAGATGCAGATGTGGTGCCACCTTCCATCACGTACCTCCAAAGGCAACTGGGCGACCTATGGTTCAAAATACAATGTTCTTAGTTGTGGTTTGCTTACATAAAAGCACATATATATAGCGGCTACTGAATGAAAACTGTCCAAGTTGTAGGAAGAGATGATGTTGAACTTAACATTCTTTAATATAACCATTCAAGTTTAGATTTAGAAAACCAGAAATGTCTTGCCTTGTCATTGATGAGCAGCTCTATTGGGTTATTGCCCCATTCGATCAGCACAATCTCATTGGCTTGCCCTGGCACACCATAAGAGAAGGGCGTCCCAATGCCAGGACTGGCGCTGGACTTGATCCACATGCAGAGCGTGAAAGCGTACATCTCTGGGAGGCTCTTGGTGATGCGGCCGTATAGGTAGTTGGTCCGCTGGGGGAGGGACAGTTTAAACTGCTCTGGGGACTTGAAGTCTCCTCCTCCTGTAATGAGACAAAGAGAGAGAAAAGAGAAAGTGACAGGGCGGGACAGGTGAGAGGTGTCCCGTGTGGTGTTTTGTTAAACGTGTTAATCGCTGCCTTGGAATGAAAGCGGGGAAACAACAGCATCACCTCCCTTTATGTCCAAATACACGTAACAGTGTCGTAACAGTCTGTGTCACTGAATCATCAGACCCTCGCAACTCTTTTTATTCCCCTGAGTGCCTTCCTCTTCCTCCTCTCCATTAGTGTACTGTGGTAGATGCACAATAGGTTGTGTGCTTTATACAGTCTTGTACACATTTTAGTTCTGTGCAGCACCATGTACCATTTTCCAATTCACTCATCCTCTCTACTAGGGCTGCACAATTAATCGCAACTATATCGAAATTGCAATGTGGACTAGTGCAGTATCCAAATCGCAGGTGGGGCAATATTTGTTAAAGGCAAAATATGTGTCAAACCATTCTGAATGAAGTATTGTGGGGCTGCAGAGACGTCCCAGCCTACAAACTGTATCCTACAGACTGAAGAAAAAAATCTGTGTTTGGTACAGATCCTCGCATAAATCACACTATAATCATTTTCATTTCTTTTGCTTTTTAATCATTTTTAATGAAAAAGAGAACAGTGATACACAAATTATGATTCCCTCCAATATCGTAATCATATCGCAATCGCAATATCAGTATATTTTCCTCATATCGTGCAGCCCATCTCCCTGCTCCAATACCTACCTGATCATTCACCTTGACGTTATGATGACAGTTGCTGAATGACAACCAGTGTTTTCCTTTACCTTTCTCCAGCTCACTGATCCTGTCCACCAGGGCGTTCAGCGTGCTCTCTGTCTTCAGCCTGTAGGCGGCTGTGGCATTGGACAGCATGCTCTTCTCCTGCTCCAGGTTGGTGACTTTCTTCAGGAGCTGCTTCTCCAGCTGCCCGAGCCGACGCTGCAGCAGGTCGCGGAGCTCGCTGGGGAACGAGGTGCCGGATATGTTGGCTCGCAGCTGCTGTTGCTAAAGAAGGATGGACAGGACAACATGAGCAGGAAGTGCGGAGAGATGATCAGGGACAATAAGAGCCCCCCTGACAGCTGCAGAAGTGATGACTAGCATCACCAGCTCTATAAAGTCCATTCTTCTGCATGACTGATTGACAGGCCTGCAAATGTAAAGTTTCGGTCAGTTTTCCAATCCTTTTATCTGATGATCTTATTTTGACTATTATGTTAAATGAACTGTGGCAATAAACGATACCCAGTATGTGCCTTTTAATGTAGGCCTGATTATAATGCGTGAGAGGTCAGAGTCACTAACACTTTGCCATTTTCACACTAGGAGGAAGACATTGTTCATTCTTTTGCACTTTAACTAAGCGGACGAGCACAGCAAACACACGTCACATAATCGGCCCTGCGCAATAGGAAGTTTAATGCATGGCCAATTAGACAATATATCTCTTTCTCACAGATACCTGTTTAATACGTACTCTAATGATTCTCAGAAGTGCCCGTCTACTGCCGAGCAGTGACTCCATAAGGTGTGGTAATCCTATAAATCCGCTCCAAGTTTTAAACTGTGCTTTTACGCATAGCTTTGGCACAGAGGGTGTACTCTTTGGTTCTGACCTACCTCCAAGTTCTCCAACCGGTCCTTGAGTCCTTGCATGGTTTTTCCAAGACTGTCGATGGTGTCATTTGGATCTCTGGGAAGGTCCCCCATTGTATTTTGCTTTTCTTTGCCCCAGGAACCCCCCTTTTCGTTAATCCTATCATCCGTGGCTGAGGCGCAGAGCGACAGCTTGGTGGTTAGCTCGTTGATGGTGCCTATCTGTTTGGAAATCGTTTCTTTCTGCTGTAAAATTGTCTCCCGTAGCTGCATGACAGTGTTTCTGAGCTCCTCTTCCTGGCTCCCGGCGTTTAGCTCGGGTAACAATGTCACAGGGCAACTGGCATCGCCGCTGAGGGGTATTGCCCGGCAGATGTATCGCTTTCCATCGTCCGCCTGGCCGCTCGCTAGTTGACCGCAGCCCAGTGCACAAAAACACAACAATCCGTACAAGAGTGAAAGCATACTGGCGGCGTTTACTGTTAAGTGAAAAACCAAACGCTAAACCCTTACCACTCTCTAAATCCGAAATCCACGCGTACGTTCAGTGCGTAAAAGTGAACCCTAAACAGGTCTACTCAAAAAACAACACGTACAACTATTTCTACAAAGTAGCGCCATAGCTGACCAGCAAAATGAAGGAAATTCTGAGCAGAAAATCCGATCAAGGGTTGAAGGGGTAACCGTAAGCCCGGTTAATGTGGCTTGTGTAAAAGGAACTATTTCTGTCGCAAACAGCGTGGTGCTGAACGGACAGCTCCTCTGAGGAAAGAGGATTACCAAACAAAAAAGGTGTCTGTAGAAGCTTCTGGATTGGTTGTAGTAGGTTGACGTCAGCGAGCAGCTGGGTCAAACATTTGTTGATTTATTTGGAAAGTTAATTAAGCAACGAATACTCTGGGTAGTTAGTTATCGCACAACAGTTGATAAAGGGTTGCCACAAGGATGGGAAAGGTGTGATTTGTCTTTGTTGCATCCCAGTGTCATTTCATGTCCCAATATTTATTCTGATGTTCTCTGGTTCCCTAAGTCATTTATTACTGGCCGGAAAGCAACATCATTGAGTTCTGGCCACAAAGGTTGCTATCACAGCTTTCAGATGAAAAAAAAAAAAGAACTCAATCAACCTTGCTATTTCTTCAACCACAGTAGACCACATGGACACAACACACACTCACCAGGACTGATAAAACATAAGACATGCAATAAAACATGTGACTGTGCAATTACTGTAAATACATTTGACTATTTAACATTTACTCTGTTTAATTATTTTATTATTGCTGTGTGTTTAACATGTGTCCTCTACTTTCCTCTTATCCCTTGCAGTGTGAATTTCCCCATCGTGGGATTAATAAAGGATTTTGAATCTTGAATCTTGAATTAAACTTCTCAATTTGCCTACTGCCAACTTTTTGTGTGGGACACATTTTATTTTTTTTCAATGATGCATGCAACTTGTTTGGTTTCAGATGACAAAGAAATCTAAAAACTGTATATGTAAAGGGAAAACATAAATGCCAGAGTTTTCCAAACCGTCAAAAACATGACAAATTATTATAAATGCAGGTGAGTCACCTCAATAAAGGAAGCAGTGAAAAAACAGGATGTGGTGGTAAACAATTAGTTGCCTGCCTGGTTGTGAAATGTCAATAAAGCCTGGCGTGCGCACTGAAAGAAATACCACTGTGCTTTGAACATGGCATCCGACTATGCTCCAAATCACACGTGACTGTGCACAGTTAGTCAGTGAATCTTGAATGACAGTAGAAACTGTTTGGTTTTATTCACTAAGGACACATTGTTCAATTGTGGTGTTTCAAAACAGCAAAGCAACTCAGCTGTAGCAATTCTAATTTGCTGTAAATAACGATCAGATCAAGACATCAATAAAAACACTGTTATTCAAGTGAGTACTAACAAGTTGTGTGTTACTAAGTAACCAGTCTTACAGGCAGTAAGGCTAATGTCAACGCATTACGCATCATGTCTGTCATGACTGACTCATGTCAATAAAATATTTCATAAATCCGCCATGTTCGACCAGTTTGTACCATTTGAAATAGAAAGCCTTATTCAGTGTTTTCCATGTTTTTATTGATTATAAAGCAGGTTCAGGTGCTATAGAAATACTGTGAAAGTAGAAGAGAAAAGCACACAGCCCGTATTCAGAAACGGTGTCTTCAAAACGAGCCGTCAGGACTTCCGCGCAATTGTGATGTCACAATACTATAAATAGGCTATTGCAGTGCCATCACAGTCATTCCCCGGCTGCAATGACAGTGCAGAGACACCGAGAGTGCACATGCAGAAGATCCGGAAATGCTGACCAATCAGAGCAGACTGGGCTTTTTGGGAGGGGTGCTTAAAGAGACAGGCACTAAAACGGAGAAATTCAGACAGAGGGTGAATGTATATTCAGACAGACAGTATGAGAAAAATAGTGTGTTGTAATTAACGCATATATAGTAAAAACCCCAAATACAACTATGAACCTAAAATTGAGCATACTATGGAACCTTTAAAGGAGCTGTGGTTGTCAGCCAATCAGTGTCCTACATTGTGACTACTCTGTAGGAGTAGATGTACAATGTAGGAGTTGGTAAATGTACTTTCTACCACTGTTACTTTCCACTACTGTTCGTTTTGGTAGATTTAAAAGCACAAAACAACAAACAGAACAATAGGAAAGCTTTTCAGGATGTGGCTGATTGAGCTGATAAGGTATCTGGATATATGGTATCAAATCTGACAATGCAATACTTTGAACTTATTAATTAAAAAAAGTTTGCTGTCAAATATTTTAGTTGAGATCATAAATTTTATAATTTGTATTTGGATCGTACACATGACAACTACTACACAACTGTACATAAATGGTATATATATATATATATATATATAAATTTTTTTTAAATACATGAATTCTTTTATTTTTTGAGAATTTTACAGCAGAGAAAGAAAGAAAGAAAGAAAGAAGGAAAGAAAGAAAAAGAAAGAAAGAAGCAGGATCTGGCAGCAGTGATTGACCATCAACACCTTCAGTTTGCTGTACACAGGGTTAGGTTGCTTTTCAAAGCCTTGCAACCCAATTACCATCATCAGTGACAGACTTGGCCTCCCTCGGTTAAACCCAAAATGTTTTACTTTGACATCACACCTATTTTCTGCTTACCAGGTGACAAAGACAAACTGTATCCGCTAGTCCAATTTAAACTCCAACTAATTAAAAACAGCTCGGGTAAATGGGACAACACTTACATTATGCAATTTCCAATAACAACCATAGTCAAAAGCTGGAAGAGTGTCTGCTCGGAGTCTCTTAAACAATTGTTTATCATGTCCTCTTTTTTTCAGCAGACCCCAGGAGTGCATATGGGTTGAAACAGTGAATGTGCATGGGAGCTTTAGACGCATGAATAGATGTTCAGGGTATTGTTGATGATTTAGACTCAGCCTCAAAGAAAGTACACTTGTTTCTATATGAGAAATAATGCAGGGCTGATCAGGCTTCATCATAAGGGCATCAGCAGCCGCAGCTGTGCACTGAAAAAACACAAATCTAATGGACACATGAGTGGTTTTTGGAAAGCTAGAGAACCAGTGTGTCATCCACTCTCAGGATAAAGCCCCTGACACACACAAAAACCCACTAATGAAACAAACAGGACAGTGCAATAAGCCTGAGACAAACATCTTTTAGCAGATCATCATTACTTAGGGAACAGAGAGCGAGAAAGAGAATGAGAATGTCACATTATATGTCAAATTACCTCTTATATTATACATGACATTAAGTGAAAGGCTTCCGCAGTCTTTTGCCAGTGGGTTGACTCTATGGAAAGAGGATTCTGTAAAGGAGAGAATTATGAATTTAAACCCATTAGTAAAGCATGTGGGCAGAAGACATGCCAAGATAAATAATGACCATCTTTCAACCCGACTTCATTATTTCCAATGCTATTGAAACAAGTATTATGAAAAAAAAAAAAAAAAATCTAAAGCCTGGTTGCCATATACACACACTTTCATTTGTATGAATGACAGCAACTTATGTAAACAATGACTTGCCAATGCAAGAAAGAAGAGGGAGAAAACTATCTGGATCAACGAAAACCAGAACAGCCATTGCAAAATCATTTTTGGCTCCCATCTTCTCAAATAGTTTCATGCGCCATATCACCTACAAAATTATTGACAAAACCATAAAAAGTCCCTACTCCAGATTACTGGCTGACCTCTATTAATGTCACACGTCTATTTTCGAGCACTATCTTATGAAAGTGTGAGTCATTAAAAAAAAGTCCACTTTAAAGATCTAAAGATTTAAGACAAAAAAAACATTCATACTAGGCATAAGAAAATGATGTGGAGGAAGAATGTTTGCAATACTTTGTCAGCTTCATTACTTGTTCTGTTCAAAGGGGTCCTACAGCACACGTTGGCCTCAGATCAAGAGATGAAATACTGGTGTTTAGTTACACACCATGGGCTTGGCACTATGCTTGTTTTACATTTAGCACTGAGGATTTCAGAGCATGGAGGATGTAGTGGGCTGCCATCTTGTGGTGAAAAAACAAACCATGCTAACTATGTAAGAAATGAAGGTCTTAATTCTCCTCTGGCATGACACTTGCATTGTATTTTAAGCATGGGGAAGATCCCTCCACTGATCCAGTTGACCTGTGTCGTTATATCTTAAACAACATTAATACACATTTACAATTACAGAGTTGGGGGGATTGTGGTAAAAACATTAAATTAATTCAGTCATAACTGCAGATTTATTGGCTTATTATGAATTGCAAAACTCATGACCCACTATTAATTACTTTATTAACATAAAAAATACAGAATTAATGAGTTTAGAAAAGAGAGTTAGACCCAATAACTTGGGACTAACTAAAAATAATATTAAGAGGAGAAACAACAGCAAAGGTTGTATTTGTTATTTATTTTCTTGTTCTTACAACATGGCAAACCAAAGGTTATTTTAATTTATAATAAAGTAATAAAGTCTACCCAATACTGCATTAGGTGTTGAGGTGCTTTACATGCTCTATTGCATTTAGACAAGATACAGTAGGCCTACACCACTCCCAGACGATACTGCCCATAGACATTTATGCTATGGTATTGCCCCATGGATGAGACCATGCGCAGTTACCCGCAAATTTGCTTCCTCTGCTAACAATACTGGGAGCCAGATGACCATCGAAAACGATGGTCTTATATCCACTGCTTTTGACGGTGTATCGTTCCGCTGGTACTAGAAAGAAACGTTTTGACAAATACAAATTATTTTCAAAAATATTAACATCAATTGTATCACTTGTCTGCATATATCTTTGTCGGGCACACATTTTTATACTGTATATATACATTTATAGGGAAAATAGGATACACAATACGCGGAGGGATATCACACATCTTTGCTGTTCGTAAGCAAGGAGCAGCCGCAGCGAGAGCGCGGCGGATACGGAGCGACAGTTTCCTGTCTGTGGTGCTGGGTAAGTTCAAATGCTTCGATTTTTCTTTTAAACGTTGGCGAAATAGTAGCTTTTCCCCACATCACCCTGTTAAGGAATAACCTTTAAACATGTTCTTATCTGAGAAAATGTGTTTACTCCCCGTGGCCTATGTTTATTTCCTCTTCCAAGTTTGAGTCAAACGTCAGGGGATGCGCGAGCGCTTTCTTTCTTTGGGAAAGCTAGCTTATTAGCTAACGGTTGCTAACGTGTTATGCAAATGCAATATTGTATGTGCCTGTTGTGGCTTTATTGAGCGCATACATAAGCATGTAACTCCTCTTAATAATAAAATGGTTACCGCTTTGACGCCAAAATCCCCTTTTTTTAATTCACAAATGCTATCGGAGTATACAAAAATTGTGCTAGTTGATGCTTGTTACGATGTCATCACTGTGCGCCCTCTGAGAACCATGTTTGTGAATCTGTTACCGGTTTGCTTGTCAAACCTCTTTGGTCAAACACTGTAACTTCCTCGTAACAACCAACACTGTATTTTGCCTAAATGTTCTACAAATATAGATATTATAATAATATATTTACTTAGGTTAACGGCAACGGATTTCTTTCCCCCCTCTCATTTCTTCAGTGCACATGAGATCACAGTGAGATCTGTGCAGACTGCTGTCTGCCCCCCTTTCCCCACCACAACAGCCCGGTCTGTCCCATCTGCCACCATGGCCTTTGTGCCCGCGCCCAGCCCCACTGTGGTCGACCAGACTACACTTATGAAGAAGTACCTGCAGTTTGTGGCAGCACTCACAGACGCCAACACACGTAAGTTCGTAGACCTCGCAGTGTATTGCTAACGTTAGACATGATTAATCTAGACAGGAGTTATGTCAGATGTCTGACATGTCAGAAGAAAGCTTCATAAAGATGCAGTTTCCGAAAAGTTCTATCTGTATTTCATCCCATTTAAAGTATCAAGCGCACTTTTACTGAAATTGTTTGTTACTGTAAACGAAAGTCAGTAAATTGATGCACTCATGAGTTCGGTGTTACCTTCAAAATTCATACCCAGCAGTGATTTTTTTTTTGCTTCCTTCATGCTAACTTTTGGACTGGTTTTATTTTTTTAGAGCATCAACAGGTTATCAGATGAAGTATTGATTAGTGTGGATGCAACTTATCCCACTACTTTAAATCGACTTTTTAAATATTTGGCAATTATTAAGGGTAGTAAGAAGAGGCTTGTATGATAGGAGTTGCTGTCAATAACGTAGCTATTAAGGCTACATAGGTATACAAATTGAAAGTGTTTTATAATATTTCTTGTTTGGAATTAAAGTTACAAATTCAAAGAACACATTTCTCATACATATTCATTGCATTGCACTTTTTCCTGCTTAGTGTCCACAAAACAAATGGTTCAGATAAGGCACTTGTGCTTAGCATGGGCGATGTGATGAGAGCGATATGCTTTAGTCCAGTCAAAGGTGCGTGTGTCTGGGAGAGTGCTTGTGTGTGTGTGAGAGAGTGTGTGTGTAGAAGTGTGATTCTTGATGTACCTTTTGATCAAACTGGACGCTGAAAGTAAAACTGATAAGATCTGAGAGCCCCTGCTGAGCACATGGAGACGGCCATGACAAGTCAAACTGTATCATTAGCAAGTTTGAGTAATGGCGACATTCTGTCCTTCAACTTCCAGCTGATGAAACTAAGCTAAAGATGATGCAGGAGGTCAGCGAGAACTTTGAGGTAAGTTTGATGAATGTTCTCGGGATTCATTTTAATTGTCTCTTGATTTATTATTATGGATATTTAAGAAGTTTGATAGATTCCATAAAAGCGTAATTCTCTAAGGATTTGTTTGAGCTGTAACTGAACCTAGGGAATATACAGTACGTTTTTGATGCAGTGATATACGCCTGCAGCAAAGAAGGAGAATCTTTGATGAAAATTTGCACAGCACTGAATCATGACTGCAGGATATACTGAGTTACTACATGACATAACACGTCTTGGACTTTCAATTTCAGAATGTGACATCTTCGCCTCAGTACTCCACCTTCTTGGAACACATAATCCCTCGCTTCCTCACGTTTCTTCAGGATGGAGAGGTTCAATTCCTCCAAGAAAAACCTACGCAGGTGTGTGGCTTCTTCCTACACGTAGCGACTTCAATCTATTCAAAACCTACAGACAAGTTTAGCAGAAATACTGATTTTGTCACCGACATTAGTCTCTGTAATAAATCAATATTAATAACATTAAGTAGCATGACTGCAGTATGGTACAACATTCACAACTGAGCTGACTCGCTTGCTATGATAATAATCCCATACACCCACTTTGGATTTAATCACTTCATTTGATCATATCAAATGGTATAATTGTCCCGAAGCTGAACTCTTAACTTAAAATGTTATCTGTTTTTTCAGCAATTGAGAAAGCTGGTGCTGGAAATCATCCACCGCATTCCAACAAATGAACACCTTCGTCCACACACCAAGAACATCCTGTCTGTGATGTTCCGCTTCCTGGAGGTATGAGTCCTATTCTCTTACAACAGAACATTTCAAGTTTTTTCATTTTACATCATTCACTTCCTATAAAACTGTATTTTTACCGCTCGTAGTTGAGTTGCCTTACTTTTTAACAGCTAATCGGTTTCCAAAGCTCAGTAAATGTACATAGAGTGCTGGAAAATGAATATAAACCAGCGGCCCGAAAACTTAGTTTTATTTTTATTTATTTTTTCGACATTTTACAAAGAATTAATGGAACTGGATAAATACAGTGGATGGGAAAACAGTGAAAATTGTTGTCACTCTGGATAGAGGGCAAATACATATTATGGAGTTATTCCATAGATACAAGAGCTATTGTGTTGCATTGTCACATTCATGTTTTTCCCTCTTTTTTTTCTTTACAGATTGAAAGTGAGGAAAATGTGCTGATATGCCTTCGCATCATTATTGAGCTGCACAAACAGTTCCGGCCTCCAATTTCTCAGGAGGTGAGAACCGTAGCAATGTTCCTTGACATTTATCAATTTATGTTGTAATGCATTATTAAATTCTTAGCTGACTACAAATTGTTTCCCTGTGTTTTGTACCTGTTCTGTTGAGTGTAGACATGCATAGCGATTTTATAAAAAAAAATGTATGGTCTAATTCTGACAAAAGCATATTTGTCAATGTTCATGTGATGCCAGAGATGGGATTATAAATGATTGGTTTCCTCTCAATCTTTATGAAAACAAAAGAGTTTGGGATTAATATGTTCTCCATAATCCTCTCTTCTCAGATTCATCACTTTCTAGACTTCGTGAAGCAGATTTACAAAGACCTTCCGAAAGTTGTTGTAAGTACAACCTTCATAGCAGCGGCTTTGCTTTTCAGCTGTTTGGCTCTGACTTGATTACGTTTTTGCTGGAAGGACCGAGTAACTTGTCATTTTCTTCTCCTCTCTTCCCTTTCACCCGTGTCTGTGTTTCCTCTAACCACTGTGTCGTTCTGCTCCCACCAGACCAGGTACTTTGAGAACCCGCAGGTGATAGCAGAGAACACGGTTCCCTCCCCAGAAATGGTAGGGATGATCACGTCGGTGTTGGTCAAGACTGCACCTGAAAGGGAAGACAGCGAAACACGAACAGTAAGCTGGCTAACCAACAGTTTGTAGGAGTTTATGTCTCCACCGTTTCAAAATCCATACTGCATACCTTTACAGTACTGTCTGTAACCACAGGATGGTAGTAGCGCACCGTGTTGGCACACTAACAGGGGAACCCACAAAACTTCCATCTTACTTACCCTCAAATAGAAAATACATAAAAAAGTACTTGATGCTCACTTTCAGCATATATTTTTGAACTAATTGTTTTATAACACATGCATTTTTGTCAGTTTAACATGCCTTAATTCAAATTCTTGTCTTTTAAAAAAAAAAAAAAAAAATGTTTTTTTTTGGTTTTCATTTTACGAAGACTGTACTGAAAA
The DNA here is from genome assembly GCA_023631565.1 of Gymnocephalus cernua. Lineage (NCBI taxonomy): Eukaryota > Metazoa > Chordata > Actinopteri > Perciformes > Percidae > Gymnocephalus > Gymnocephalus cernua. The sequence goes on from CM042443.1 coordinate 17,036,288, forward strand.
CAATCTTACAGCAGGGGAAAAAAGTTGACATTTTGTAATGGGAAACAAGAACTGACGAGGATTTAAACCAGCAACCTTGTGGTCAGATGTCCACTTCTCTATGTTTTATCTCTTGTTTACTGTGTACAATGGTATATCTGCCAGAATCACTTTATTTGATAGGGCTTCAGCTGAAGAAAAGTGTGGTGAGTGTCCAGTATTTACGTCATCCGGTTATATCCGTCATCCTCATTGTGTTTCTCACTTTGTTTCTGCCTCTAGCACACCATCATCCCCCGGGGGTCCTTGTCTCTCAAAGTGCTGGCAGAGCTGCCCATCATAGTGGTGCTGATGTATCAGGTTAGCTACTTCTCTAAATCTAACCATCACACAGTAACCCTTGGTAACGTGGTCCAATAACAGAATTTTTTTTATTTACAAATGTGTTGTCTGCCTTTTGCCTAAATTCATTTTACATGTAAAGAAAACACAAAAATGACAGTGAATTTGACGTTTAGGACAAAATATACTTCCTTTTTAGGGTTGGTGATTAAGTTGCGTTTTATTTAATTTTTTTTTTTTACAAAATTAAACATTTTAATAATAATTGGAGGCATGGAAGTTTTAACACATTTGCCTATACAAATAGATGTAGAAACATGGAGTTTTGGAACCCGTGTATTAAAATGAGGCCAGTTTGTCATTAATTGAGGTTGTGTGTCTGCTCTGTCCCCTTAGCTATATAAGCTGAACATTCACAATGTGGTGTCAGAGTTTGTACCCCTCATCATGAACACCATCATGCTCCAGGTGTCACCGCAGGCCAGGTGAGATAAGTGTGTGTGTGTGTGTGTGTGTGTGTGTGTGTGTGTGTGTGTGTGTGTGTGTGTGTGTGTGTGCGCGCTCTGTTTAATTGTGTCTCAGATAGGATTTGAATTAGCCTTTTCAACAAATTTCATTTGCGCTTTAACTCCATCAATGTTTGTTTTTTTTCCTACCCTCCCTCTCTCTTGTACTAAGTTTGTTGATACTTTTGCCTGACACTTTGTCTGCCAAACCTGGAGTTAACATCCATTTGGGGAAGTTAAAATAGTAGAAATTGGCTTAGCAGGAGGTGAAACCTCTCCGGGTAGGAAAAGACTTGTGTTAAGCATTCGGAACAGGAAAGGAAATGGAGCAAAGTTAATTTTGAAAAAAAATACCCGTACCAGTCTATTGCAGGTACAGAGAGAGAGTCTCTTCCTGACACGCAGTAACAGCTGTGATGCAAAACAATCAAGTCGCCCATGTAGAATTGAGTCCCATATGTAGACACAATTTCACCCCCTGTAATTGCCATCTACTGCAGGTGTACGGCGTCATTAATGTCTTTGATGGGACCAAATGGCTTTTATATGTAAATTGTGCTGTTTCCTTTGCAGGCAACACAAGCTTTATAACAAGGAGTTGTATGCAGACTTCATTGCTGCGCAGATCAAGACTCTGTCATTTCTAGCCTACATCATCCGAATCTACCAGGTACACCTGTTTGATGGCTGCGTGTTGCATCAGTTTTCTCTGTTAAATAGCTTCAATGAGTCATCGTGTCTAAAAGGAAAATAGCTGTCATTTCTAGTTGAAGCCCTCTCACTTTCATCATTGTATGGTTTTTCTCACCAGTATATTATTTAATATACACTATATATTATGCTTGCTTTTTGGAAAATGCCTATCCTCTTGTCAAACATGGCCTAATATTAACCACTATCAAAGATCCCCAGAACATAAAGATGTAGTTGTAATAAATCCAGCAGACATGTTTTGAAGGATTGTTTTCTGGATATCATTACTTCTTGTGGGTGTCAGGTGATTGACAGGAAGCTAAATGGAACATAATGTGCTCCCTAATATGAAGACACAGAAGCTTGGAAGAATAAAGATAAAACAGACACTTTGAAAAATTAAATTAAGACTACCGGTACATTTACTTTATATTTACTGTAGTTTGTCCACACTGAACAAGAATGAATGGCACTAATAACTTCCTCTAAAGCGCCTGCTACACTGACTGGGTGCAGACTTTATCAGGAACAATGTGTAAAGACAGTAGAAACTCAGACAGTTGGCACAAACATAAAAAAAACACTGATGATACCAACTTCTAACCCAGCTAGAAGAATTCTATTAGGGGATTTAGTGAACTGTTGTCTGCCTGTCCAAAAATATATCAAGTTGAAAACATTTGGCTTGTATTGGTATTGACTTGGTAATTATTTTTTTCCAAACCTAGCTTGCTTCAGTATACAATAATTTTTAGAATAAATTGTGCTTTTAATATCGTGTGTGTGTGTGTGTGTGTGTGTGTGTGTGTGTGTGTGTGTGTGTGTGTGTGTGTGTGTGTGTGTGTGTGTGTGTGTGTGTGTGTGTCTGCCCTATCAGGACCTGGTAGGGAAGTACTCTCAGCAGATGGTAAAGGGCATGCTGCAGCTGCTGACCAACTGCCCCTCTGAGACTGCTCACCTCCGCAAGGAACTGCTCATTGCAGCCAAGCACATCCTTACAACTGACCTACGCAGCCGTATGTGTACACACACACACACACACACACACACACACACACACACACACACACGTACACTAGTGTAAAAATGAGAAAATGCATTTGTGGCCATAACTCAAGAATTGCTACACTGATTATGACAGCATTTAACACAAATATTTAATAGGATAAAATGACAGCCATAACAGTTTATATCCCAAAGGTCAACTTCACTGTGACATCATAATCACGAACGTTTCTGGCCATTATTTAAGATCATATCTCAGGAACTGTAGGGGAGACATTTGGTCGGATGCTGACTTACCCTACAGTCACACATGCTACAAAAGAGAGCGACACGCACTCGCTTGATGGGCGCTCCTGGGCGTGCCTAGCCTACTCCTGGTTGCCCGGCAACAGCAAACAGAAATTCTCCGGTGCTACCTTCAAGCAGGTCTTACAAGTCACTTCAGAGGTATTGTCAAGTCACAAGAACGGTGTTTTTGGATTTAAAAGTATTTATTCCTCGATAAAAGTAACAAAATATATGAGATAAAATGCCAAACTTATCAGATATATACAGAAATACGATGTCCTGAAGCGTTTCCGCCATCTTGAATTATTTTCTTGGACTCAAGCAACCGCTGACATACGTCACACTGCCTTCACTCCGATTGTCAGTCGCTTTGTGGCATCGCTCAGCTTTTTGCATAAAATAGACTTCTTGTCTATTTCGGCCCCGCCTTGCTCGTGGCAGCGGCGAGCTTGTTGCTTGTCGCTGGCAAACGGCCACTCCCATTGAAAATGAATGGCAGCTTGTCGCTTTGTCTCCGTCTCTTGTAGCATGTGTGACTGTAGGGTTATTGACATTAATGTTGAAACCGTGGTGATCGTATAGATCTTCTCTGCTGCCGGGTTGATGATGCATGTGGAGCATCCATGTTTCGCCAAAACATACACCTAATACCTTTTTTGTTTTTTAAGTTGCTTCAAAGTTCTCACTACATATATTATGAGTGTGGACAGACTTGGATTTAACTGCAACTTGACTGATTGGCAGAAGCATACAACCGCAAGGTAGTCATTCTAGTTCTTAGCTGTCAAAATGTGGCTTATACCTCATTTTGATTTGGTGACTGAGCGGTGAAAAGAGAGAGACTGAATGAAATGGAATAAAAGTTCAACCACCCATCAGTGAAATATTGAGATAATGATACACATTTCAGATGATTTTCTGCATTATACTGTGAGTTGCTTCTTTGGCTCAAACTATTGTCAGTGATTAAGGCACATTTTCTGCAAGAGATTTGACATTGTGGAGTTGCAGAAAACTGAGGAAACTATCTAACAATAACTAGGTGTTTTAGTGACAGTTCTCTACCTGCCAAAGCAGGGGACGCGACAGTGACAGTTATTATTACATTTAATTAAGCAAACATTATAACAACATTTTTCATTATTTGGTTACTTCTCATATCCCCCCTGTGTTTGTATCACAAACATATTTCAGTCATTTTTTCCTTTTACAAGGGGTTACAATATTGATAAGGTCTTATATATCCAAGCAAGTCAACATAAATACATGTATACAAATAAATCTAAACAAGTTGAAATAATAACACTGGAATAACATACAAGACACAAGCACAAATTTCTTGTGTGTATATATGAATTCACCTTACATAGATCTGCATATTCAGTCTGATACACATAGGAAAATATCCATATTATGTATCATATAATATAAAATGATCCTGTTTTGTTTCAGAGTTTATACCTTGTATGGACAAACTTTTCGATGAATCCATCCTGATCGGTTCTGGTTACACCGCTCGGGAGACTCTTAGGTGAGTTTTGTGCGTGCTCACCGTCATTTGATCTCCTTTGTGTCAGTACCCTTTCTCTCTTGTGGTTGATGGCTCAGCCAGGTGCATGTTAAGAAGTCCTAGCATATTAATCAGGCAGTTCTCTGCTGCCCGAAATTCTCAGAGAAGCTAACTGCAACACTGCAGCACAGATCGCACTGTCAAGTTGTCATGTACACCTGCATCTCACGAGGGCATGCTGCGCACACATCCCCACCTTGTTGACCCTCTTCAGAATGCCAAACTAGCTCACCTCATCAACAAAATAGCTGTCATTTCACATTAGCACTACATAGGAAACAAGGCAGTTAGCTGAGACCTGGCAGGACTACCAGTGTCACTCATTAGCTCACTTTCTCCTCCACATCTCCCTCGCAGTACCAGTTGCATACCAACGCTACTTTCCATATCTGTTAAACCTTTCCTGTCTTCTGCTTTCCTGATTACTACTTTTTCTGCCAGCTCAATGGAGCACACCGTTTTTTGGTTTTCACTGCTATTTAGTTATGAAATATAATTTATAGTTCCGCTCCAAATGTCATCGTTACGTGTTTCCATTGCTTTCCAGACCCTTGGCCTACAGCACACTAGCAGACCTGGTGCACCACGTTCGTCAGAACTTGCCCCTCACAGATTTATCCCTAGCTGTGCAGCTCTTCGCCAAGAACATTGATGACGAGTCACTTCCCAGTAACATCCAGACCATGTCCTGCAAGCTGCTGCTCAACCTGGTAGACTGCATCCGGTCAAAGTCGGAGCAAGAGAACGGCAATGGACGAGACATCCTGATGAGGATGCTGGAGGTAGGCAGCCCAGAGCTCGGATCAGTAGACAAGACACCGATGTATATTACGTAAACATTCCTAAAGAAATGTTGAGTCAGTTTTCCCTCTATCTCTCACTCTCCTATAAATCAGGTGTTTGTGCTGAAGTTTCACACCATTGCACGGTACCAGCTTGTCTCCATCTTCAAAAAGTGCAAGCCTCAGTCAGAGATGGGTGTGGTCGACCCAGGGGTGTTACCCGGCGTACCAGCCACACCCACCCCATCCACCACCCCTGCCCTTCCACCTCCCGCTCCTCCTACGCCCGTTGCCGCGCCGCCTCCACCCCCAACAACGTCCTTCGACCGAACTGGTGAGAAGGAAGACAAGCAGACCTTTCAGGTGTCGGACTGCCGCAGCTTAGTCAAGACTCTGGTGTGCGGCGTAAAGACAATTACTTGGGGCATCACCTCTTGCAAGGCCCCAGGAGGTGAGATGACACAGGCATGGCATATAAATGCACATCTATAGATGATTGTTTGATGAAATGTGGATTTACCTACATGCACTAATTCCTGTTTTTATTTTTTGAACTTTTTCCCAGAGGCTCAGTTCATTCCTAACAAGCAGCTTCAGCCAAAGGAGACCCAGATCTACATTAAGCTGGTAAAATACGCCATGCAGGCCTTGGACATCTACCAGGTACAGCCAAAGATCTTGACTTTACCGTCACTATTTTCATTGGTGTAATGATAGAAACGCCAAAAATAAAATTCAGTTTGCCCATATAAAAATTCTTAACAAATGAGCATATGTCAGTAAGAGATGGCTCTCAGAAATGGAATGATTTAAACCCAACAACAGCCCAGTGAAACAGCTGATGTTTCTCCTGACCAGGTTCAGGTTGCCAATAACCAGCAGACGTACATCAGGGTGGCCAACTGTCAGACTGTACGCATGAAGGAGGAGAAGGAAGTTCTGGAGCACTTTGCTGGGGTCTTCACCATGATGAACCCCCTCACATTCAAGGAGATTTTTCAGACAACTGTGCCGTACATGGTGGAGAGGATCTCGAAGAACTACGCATTGCAGGTACATGCTATCTCCTATACAGACGATGTGTGAATTAGTTTTGTATCCCAGGTAATATGTTTTTCTCATTCAGATAATATGGTCTTCACTTAATTCACCACTTGTGCTCAAGTCTTCTTCTTTTTCTGTTGTTTCTCAGATTGTGGCAAATTCTTTCCTGGCCAACTTGTCAACGTCTGCTCTATTTGCCACCATCCTAGTAGAGTATCTCCTTGAGAGATTACCAGAGATGGGCTCCAATGTTGAACTCTCAAACCTTTACCTCAAACTCTTCAAACTGGTATTTGGCTCTGTGTCACTGTTTGCTGCTGAAAATGAGCAGATGCTCAAGGTAAGTGGATGTTTTTTGTCAGACTAGTTTTTTTTTTTTTAGTTTTTAAATCTTTGTCACTTTTGATTAATAATGCTGTCCCTCTTTCCTCAGCCACACCTCCACAAGATTGTGAACAGCTCCATGGAGCTGGCCCAATCAGCTAAGGAACCCTACAACTACTTCCTGCTTCTCCGGGCTCTCTTCCGCTCCATTGGCGGAGGCAGTCATGATCTGCTCTACCAGGAGTTCCTACCCCTTCTACCTAACCTCCTGCAAGGTAAATTCCCACACACCATTACTCTGAATTGAAGAGGAGTCGTATTTGAATGCGAAAAAGTACACCCCACCTTTTCCAATCTCCCCTTTCCATGCTATTAGGTCTGAACATGCTGCAGAGTGGCCTTCACAAACAGCACATGAAGGATCTATTTGTGGAGTTGTGTTTGACGGTGCCAGTGCGTCTGAGCTCCTTGCTGCCGTACTTACCCATGCTCATGGATCCACTGGTGTCTGCCCTCAATGGCTCTCATACTCTGGTCAGCCAGGGCCTTCGCACCCTGGAGCTGTGTGTGGACAACCTTCAGCCTGACTTCCTCTACGACCACATTCAGCCTGTCAGGGCCGAGCTCATGCAGGTGGGGGGTTGTTCTTATCATCATGCCCAATGCCGTTTTTACTGAGCTGCTCGGCAGCACACATTTAGATCCTACAAGTAACTGATGTGTACAGTGTATCCAATCATTAGACCATTCTCTCGATATCAGTTAGCATATCTGCCCTCTAGTGGTCAACAGAGGATCTGGCTATATCTGCAGACCATGCACTGAACCAGGATCACTCACACACGTGTTATTATGGAACCCACGCAACTTCTAGGCAAGACCCGCTCTTGAATAGCATTCACACGCTCCTATTGGCCAGGCATCCATGCTTACGCAAGGTAACGGAACCCGATTTGTCCATGTCCTATTCCCTGACCAGTCGGCTATCCTAACCTTAACTACTCGAGGTCAATGCCTAAATCCAACCGATCGGGCTGCTTCGTAGGGCAGGAGACCTAGACCTTACGTGGGATCGATAATAACGCGTCACACACCTCTTCAGCACAATACTGCTGAACTGTGTAGGGTGATTCCCCGCCCACAACACCAAGTCATGTTTTTTATTCCGCTAGCTCAGCATAGGTAAAAGTAGAGCCAAATAAATAGATGTGGTTTTAGTTGAATTATGACTTCATTGCTATCAATATTTAGTAGCTTATAACATACAGCGACTTATTAGCCTTCCCAGGATTTTTTTGTTTAGTTTAGTGTGTCAGTAGTGATTGTAATTTGTCATCACAGTTTTGACAGTGGTCTGTCCTTTTAAGTCATACAGTATAATTACCTTCTTCTGTCATTTCCTGTCAACACTAAAGCTTAAAATGTGGCTCCTTCTCTTCCTGTGCTGCAGGCCTTGTGGCGTACCCTCCGTAACCCGACTGAGAGCATCTCTCATGTAGCCTACCGGGTGTTGGGAAAGTTCGGTGGCAGCAACAGGAAGATGCTGAAGGAGTCTCAGAGGCTGCATTATGTGGTGACCGAGGTCCAGGGACCTAGCATCAAGGCCGAATTCACTGACTGCAAGGCGTCCATACAGCTACCCATGGAGAAGGTAAGACCACATCATTGGCAGTGAATGCTTGCTTTATGTTCTCTGCTTTAAGTTGTTTGCAAATCTCTGAGGAGGACATTTTTTGGATGATTTCACTTTGTTACATTTCCTGAAATCAGTCTCCCTTTTTACCTTTGTATTTCAGTTTTAGAAATAAATAATGAAACGTAAAAGAGCTTGATATTCCTCATTATTGTGCTCCACTGAGAGCAATATATCCTTGTCAGGGGCTGGTGTGTGTGTGAGGGAGAGAGTGAGTGAGGAGATGTGTGTGTCCTCCAGGTAATTAAATTCATCTCCTGTTTCTCCTCTTCATCCCCAGTCAGTAATCATCAATCTAGTCTGGGCCACCATGACGGCATTATTTACTCTCACTAATGGCTGTTCCTTCTTTCTGGCTATCCATCTGTGTGTTTGCCATCATCATGGGCGCAAGCAGCACGCACAGTCTCACACACTCACTTGCCGCACAGGCTGAAGGCATGCATCTCTAGCAGGCTCATGATACAGCCATATGGATAGTTGGCACATTGAGGGAGAGGCAGTTTAAAGTGCTGTAAGGTAAAACAGAGAGATCAAATAACAGTGATTTGAATAACCTGAATCTCTTCAAGGTTGTACGAATAAAATAATCAGCAGGGATTTCAGCAGCATTTCTGAATTTCTTCTGCTTTGTTTGCCTTTGAAGCTCTTTTCCAATTCCATTTTACCTCTTGAACATTGTTTTTACTGACCGCCTCTGAAAAATGTTTTTATTAGGTCTGTACTCTTAAAATACTTGAGTACAAAGCTGACTTTTCTGCAAATTTGCATTCAAAATTGTCTTAATTTCCCCTTCAATTTCATATCTAAAGTAATATAACACTCGTCAGAGTCTCAGTCCTGACAGAAATATCCTCATATCCTAATACACTGACAGGTCTACAATTCAATTCTGCTGTGCCCTCATCTCTCCGCTCACCCTCCCTCATCCTCCTCATCTTCTCCTCTCTATTCTGAGTGGCATTAATTAGTTCATTTTCTCCCTTTTTAAGTGCATGGCTGCTGTGGCTAGTCAGCCCATAATGTAGGAATCATAATGACCTTTGCTCAGCCAGATGGCGCCCTGTGTTACTTCCTGTAAATGAATCACACATATAGTCACACATCGCATTTTAATTCCCATATTAATAATATGGAATATTGGCATTTTGCAACATAGTAACTTGTGTTTTCAGAATATGAAATGGTGACGATTTTAAATTTAAGATTTGTCGGGTATGTTCCTTTCAAGGCGATAGAGACCGCCCTAGACTGTCTGAAGAGTGCCAACACAGAGCCCTACTACAGACGACAGGCCTGGGAGGTCATTAAGTGTTTCCTGGTGGCCATGACCAGTCTGGATGACAACAAGCACGCTCTCTACCAGCTTCTGTCTCATCCCAAGTAAGTAAACATTCTGGGTTTGATTTTGACTGTGGCTTATGCCTACATCTTGTGGTTATTGTGGTATTAATTTACAATGAATTAATATTATTTGCAGTAATCAATGCTAGATTATAGATGTGTTAGACTATTTTTTTTTTTTTTTTACCACAGAAGAATAGTTTTAAGAAACGTCCTTGACATTGAATTTCTCTACAAACATTCAGTGAACTGTCTGCTTACGTCTACACAAGTGGCAGGAGATGATACGGTCTCATGCGTTTGAGTAGGGCTGAGTACCGAACTTCGATAGTATTGAGTATCGAAAAATGCCTTGTCGTTCAATACCGAATTTCAATACCTAAGGAGTAAATCTCATCAGCGTAAGTGAGCCAATAAGCATGCAGCATGCTTGTATCAAGATCTTATAATGCTTGTGATTGGCTCTCTAATGTTATATGTCGAAGAGACATGCAGGAATTCACATTATGTTGCTTTTGTATTTTGAGAGGCTTGCCAGTGTGTGTCACAGGTGAATGTGCAATCTTGTAACTTCTTTTTCTTAAAATGTATTTTATAAAATTAGTATATAAAAATAAGTATAGTTCAGGAACCGGTATCAATGTCACAGTATTGTTATCGTTACCGATATCGAGGGTTTTGAACGATGCCCAGCCCTATGTTTGAGTCCATACACAACCAAGTCTCTGATCAATCATCCCCCTCCTTTAACTTTGACTTGACTCAACTTGACCTTGATCTCCGACCCTGCCCACTGCTTCCCCACCATTCCTGTCTACCCTCCTAAGCCCACTCACCACACCAGCTCTGTGTGTATCATCCACCCCTCTACCCCTAACCCGCCACCTGCTGACATGCCCTCCTTCTATTCTCTCACATCACGTCCTCACCACCCTCCCCACCACACACTGCCTCATCAATTCCGTCTCAAGAGCGGGAGTTGCTAATTACGCACCATCACCCCCTGGCAGGCTTCACTGCGAGGCAGAGACACATACATGAACAGACAAACAGGAAGGGGGGGTTGGTTGTTAGGTGGGTTAGTCACATTACCATCATTGATCCCCCGGGCAGGGGCTTATTGACTTTCCCCTGTCTGTTTTTGCTACACCATGCCCCTTACACTCTCCTGTCATTATGCACGAACACACACATGCACGTGAATATGTCGGTGTGCCCATTTCTGCGGGGATAATGAGGTGTGTCAGTTATGATCAGGGGGCCTGCGTATGCCCCCTCCTCTTGTAAGATGTCTCGATTTGCAGTGTCCTCTCTCTTGAAAGATTTTGTCTCAATTATTTCTCTCTCTCTGCCTCCCTTCAAGTATTTGTGACTGTAAATATCCCTTTCAGTTTTAAAAGGAAAAAAAAACACATGTAGAGCAAATCATGAAATGCCAACTGGGGACAACACGGCAGTGTTGGAGTGGCAGGTCTCTGGATGAATGAAGGGCAATCTGTCTGACTTTCTGTCAGCCATCCCGCCCCTTACTTTCTCCCGCCTCCTTGGCTCCTCTCACCCCACCCTCCCTCCCCTTCCACTTCTTCTCTCTCCTCCTCCAAAGAGCAGTCTTTTAAATGGCAATAATGAAATGAAGCGATCCATCAGGGCTGCCCCTGGCGTGTGGCATTATAAAACACAAGCTCAAGCATGGAGAAAACAGCTGCTCAATCACACCAAGGCCCAGTTGCCTTCAGCTGCAGTAAATAACAAAAAATACCAACAGGGGACAAAGAGGGAGGCATAGGAATAGACAGACAGAAGGAGAGGAGAGAGAAAGTTTAAGGACGGAGAAAACCGCAGACAGGCGATGGACATGGATCTTTATTTTGAAATATTTGCAAATGGGCTGAACACACTGCCACATATTACTATTTCGTCCTTGTTAATATGTAATCCTGTGTAATTCATTACGTGGTTGTCTCCCCGATAGCTTCGCTGAGAAGTGGATCCCCAATGTCATCATCTCTCACCGCTACAAAGCACAAGACACGCCTGCTCGCAGAACTTTTGAACAGGCCCTGACTGGGGCATTCATGTCTGCTGTGATAAAGGACCTCAGGCCCAGCGCGCTGCCCTTCGTGGCCAGCCTGATTCGCCATTATACCATGGTCGCTGTGGCTCAGCAGTGTGGTGAGGGACTGGTGCTCTTGCTATTCTCTACATCTAATATTAGCTTTCTGTTTTGCACCGGTATTGGCATTGTTTCCCAGCTGCACACGAATATCAGTCACTTTCCAATTTTGTCCTTTCTCTGATTTTATTAACATTCTGGCTTTTTCATTTTGTATTTGACACAAAATAAAAGAATAATAGAAATGTATGAGTTACTTGCACTGTAGCACATAGTTGTAACATCTTTTAATCAATATTAAGATTCATATATGTCACGTTAAACGTGTTTCCTTTCCACTTGTCCTCCCCCGTGATCCCAGGTCCGTTCCTGCTGCCGAGCTACCAGCTGGGCAGCCAACCAAGCACAGCCATGTTCCACAGTGAGGAGAACGGCTCAAAGGGCATGGATCCGCTGGTTCTGATTGATGCCATAGCTATCTGCATGGCCTACGAGGAGAAGGAGCTGTGTAAGATTGGAGAAGTGGCCCTGGCTGTCATTTTCGACGTCGCCAGCATCATTCTTGGCTCCAAGGAGAGGGTACGTCTCTGGAAGGAGAGTGTTGGAGGGTTCAGTCATTTGTAAATGTAATGAAGACGTTGGCACTTATGCTCATTGTGCCAATTGTTTTGCAACTGTGGTAAACTGTGCTGGAAATGAATATAACTTAGGAAATATTTTACTCTCAATCTTGTGCTGGATCAAACCAGAAAACGTTATTCTGACAAACTACCTGCATTTACATATTGAAGTTTGAAGTGAACATCTGATACACCTTTTTTGCCATTTTATAATCATTCTTCTATGCGTTTGATGTATGTTTTCAGATGTGATTGTTTTTAAATGGGAATCAGTTAATCATCCTGGCGTCTTGTCTACATCTTCAGGCATGCCAGCTGCCCCTGTTCTCCTACATTGTGGAGCGACTGTGCGCCTGCTGCTATGAGCAGGCCTGGTATGCCAAGCTCGGCGGCGTGGTGTCCATTAAGTTCCTAATGGAGAGACTGCCTCTGATCTGGGTGCTACAGAACCAGCTCACCTTTCTCAAGGCCCTGCTCTTTGTCATGATGGACCTCACAGGAGAGGTGAGAGGAAATTACTGAATAATCTAATACTTAGCAAAGAATTAGTAGAAGTGACACTTCTGTTTATTGAGACTTACCTGCGTTTTGTTGTCGACGTTTTCTGTTCACATGATGTCTTGCAGCAGGTGCGACGTAACAATTTGTAACTTTCCTCTTTTGTTGCACCACTTACTGCAGTGGCATTGCACTCACTAACTTATTGATTTTTGCAATAAGGTGTCAAATGGAGCAGTAGCCATGGCTAAGACCACCCTGGAGCAGTTGCTTGTGCGCTGTGCCACTCCACTGAAAGATGAAGAAAAGACTGAGGAGCTTCTGGCTGCCCAGGACAAGTCTTTCCATATGGTCACGCATGACCTGGTCCGAGAGGTCACCTCCCCCAACTCAACCGTCAGAAAGCAGGCCATGCACTCCCTACAGGTGCTAGCCCAGGTCACCGGCAAGAGTGTAACTGTCATCATGGAACCACACAAAGAGGTGAAACCAAAAGTTTTGTACAGTTTTCTATGAATGTTATGCTAGACAAGACCTTTTTTTTTTTTTATGTAAAAAGCATCTCAGCTTAAACACAACATGGCTGCAATTAAGGAGTGTGTTTGATCACTCTGGACTGATGCCTTCTGGGAATTTCTCCATTTTAAAAGCCTGAGTGTGAAATACAGAATGTCTTGTCTTTTAATTCGCATTAATTGATGGTTTTCTTGGGGTTTCCTTAATTTCAGGTGTTGCAAGATATGGTTCCCCCCAAGAAACACCTGCTCCGCCACCAGCCTGCCAATGCCCAGATCGGCCTGATGGAGGGCAACACCTTCTGCACCACCCTGCAGCCCCGCCTCTTCACAATGGACCTCAACGTCATGGAGCACAAGGTCTTCTACACAGAGGTATGAAAGTCACTGACGTCAGTCAAATGTACTTTTCCTAAATGTTTCTTTTTAAGTTTTATACTATGTTATTTATATATAGCTCTTTTTTTCCATATTTAAACCATATTTAAGTGACATACTTTGGCACAATGTTATGTGGTGCAAGGGCATCTCAGGCTTAGATTTCGCACATTTTCACAAAATATATAAAATGAATGTGTGTGTATCTGGCTTAAACATTTTACAAACAGTTGACTCTATTCAACATAAATGTCTTATATCACTACTTTTAGCTGATTATTGACCTCTGACCTTTGTCCCCCCCCCCCCCCCCCTTCTCCTTCTAGCTGTTGAACCTGTGTGAGGCAGAGGATGCTGCTCTGATGAAGCTGCCCTGTTATAAGAGCCTTCCTTCGCTGGTTCCCCTCCGCATCGCTGCTCTTAGTGAGTAGGACCTGCTCAACTTAATATTGGTCCCCTGTATTGTGGAAGTTTTGCAATTGGTGGTTAATCGTCTTTTGTGTTTTTTGTGAAACCTAATATGCCAGATTGTATTATAAGTTAATGGTCTTAATACTGTCATATTAGCAGAGACTGTTTTTGATAATTATTGCTGACCATAGTTTGTGACTTTATCTTGGTTTTACCTGTGTGTGTGTGTGTGTGTGTGTGTGTGTGTGTGAATTCAATTAATAGCTGTCGTACTAAAATGACGACTTAAAAGTATTTAAATAATGTCACTTCTGTTTTATGATTATGGTATCGACTTGATCATATCTTTATGTCTTGTTTAGATGCCCTTGCAGCTTGTAACTACTTGCCACAGTCCAGAGAGAAGATCATTGCTGCCCTGTTTAAAGCCCTCAACTCCACCAACAATGAACTGCAGGAAGCGGGCGAGGCATGTATGAGGAAGGTCAGTGCAACATCTCTCGTTGTTTTCTTGTTGCTTGTAAGTGGTTTGGATTTGGGTGATTACACATTACATTAGGGCTGCACAATGTATCGGTTTTTAATCGCCATCACGATATCAACTGGCGCAATAAACATATCGCGAAAGGCTGCGACATGTCACCAAAGACACTCAGATTGTTTGTCTTAGTTGAAAGAAAATATCAGTAAAAAACTGCACGTTAAAATCTGACGGTCATTATTGTTTTTACGACCCGACACCGGATAAGCGGCTGAAGATGGATGGATTATTTTTTAGTGGTGCCTTTTTATAATCAGTTCAATTAAAAGAATGCTTGATTTCCTTTCATTTGTTTTAAATTCAACAAGCGATTTGTTGTATTTTAGCAGAATACGGAAGGCAACAGAAAGGCAGAACTTTAATATCTGTTTTATTTATCGCAAGTAATATCGCTATCGTGATATTCAATGTTATCACATATTTTCCTCACATCGTGCAGCCCTACATTACATCAAGACTCACAGTAAGTATTATGCTTGAAATTGTTACATGTTCAAGGAGGCTGCATTTTGAAATTTTTATAATCCACAATACAATATAATGCCACCTGTCGCAAGATCTTTGTCACCTGTCAACACCGTCTCTGTTTGTGTCCCATCTTAGCATCTTAACATTGGCTCCTGTTTAAAAACAATTGATTTTTAATTAATTTCAAGACTTTTATCGATTACTTAGAACGCTTAGACCTGTGTTACATCCCTCACTTCAACTGCATCTCCCTTTGAGCAAAAAACACCGCCTGAGATCCACAGACATGACCTTTCTAAATCTGGATTAAAGACTGTGCCCTTAAGCTATGAAGCGGTCTACTCAAGTTCAAACTAGTGAAATCACATTTTCTACACTATTGAAAAGGCCCTCTACTGTGTCACCATCATGCTTTCCCCTCTTAATTTATATATTTGTAAAATATATTATTTTAGAGCCTGTTAGTTTGTTATTGGTGTGCTTGTTGTGACTGTTTTGTTTTCTAAGTATAGTTTTTTTTATTATCTTGTTTTGCGTGGTTCTCTCTCTTCGCTTCCTCCCTGCTTCATTTGTTTTTTTTATCTGTATCACTCATGTCATTTGCCATCTTAGAGGCCCTCTGGTAATCCTCCCCTCACATCATTTCCCCACCCACTTATCTTCATATGGACCTCCCTCTGCTTTATCACACTCTCCATGAACCAGTCGCGCCTCCATTCATCAAAGTATCCATACCATCCTGGCCTCTATCCATCTATCTCAAGCTCTTTGTCCCTTTTTCCTTCCATTTCTATGTCCTTCATTTTCTGTCTTTAGCACCATCACTCCTTTTCACTATCCTGTGATTCTTTTTTCCGCACAGCCGTTCTCTGCTCCCTCCATTCTTTCATCTCTGCCCTGCTAGCACTAATGAGCGTTGCCATGGCCCGATCGATACAGGATGGAGGGTTTTTTCTCAGGAGTGAGAGGAAAATGAATGTGGCTGCCATGCATCATTCTCTCCCGTCTGTGTGAGGGTGTTTGTGTGTGTGTGTGTGCGTCATCAGTGTTTGTTGTTGACATGGGTGCTTGTTTATGCCCTCATTTGAGTGGCCTTAGTTCCTAAATAGAGACACAAGAGGTAGCGAGCAGTTCATGGGTCTAAAAAAACTGACAAGTCCAGAAAAAGTAAAGGAAATATGATTTGTGGAAGGGAAATAAAAATTATTTGGCGTAACGCATTGGTCACAATGCAATTTGCTAACAAAGTGCCAACATATGTTTTATGTAAGGTTTGACAACATCGGAGCAAAACAAGCCTGTATTCTGAGTTAGGATAATAATGTCAAAAGTTTCTGTAGAGGCGTATTTAAGCGGAAAAGTTGAATCTAAAGTTTTTGAAATTGCAATTGTTTCCCTGTACTATGTTGTAGTTCCTGGAAGGCGCAACCATTGAGGTGGACCAGATCCACACTCACATGCGGCCCCTACTGATGATGCTGGGCGACTACCGCAGCCTGACGCTCAACGTGGTGAACCGCCTAACCTCCGTCACACGGCTTTTCCCCAACTCCTTCAATGACAAGTTCTGTGATCAGATGATGGTGAGATACCCCGACCTCGGTCTTCCTCCTCATCTCACAACATTTTTTTATTCAAAACTCTTGCCAGCACATAATGCAGTTCATCATGGCATCAACATGACATGCCAAACCTTTTAACTGTGGCAGTTGGTGCTAGGTTTGAAACTGTAGATAATTTTTTATCTAAATATCTGATTATTTATATATATATAAAGTTGTGGCAGGTATAATCAAATAGTTATTTTTAGGTATTTTCATGAAGAAAAAGTGGAAGTTACATATGTAATTTCTCTTTAAAATTACTTTTATATACTGCTATAGTATATACTGCTATACTACTTATTTTGTTATACTAAATAAAATATTATTATTAATTGCAACTGCATTAAACGGTAGTGAAAGGTATAATATCATCATGAAAACATAACCTACTAGAATGTAGTTCAAGACTTTCATTGCCGCAACATGTTTGAGTATTGTTTCAGTGACATATTCTAGTAAGTATTTAAACTGGTATGCCACATGCAGACGTACCGATTGAGCTAGACAAACGTGCACGCACATGTACTTCACCAACCCACAGTCTCAATCTCATCTCTCTCTGTCTCTCTCAGCAACACCTGAGGAAGTGGATGGAAGTGGTTGTAATAACACACAAGGGAGGCCAGCGCAGTGATGGCAGTGTAAGTATACATTACACGTTCAGACAGTCCAATACACACACCTTACAGCACTAAGAAATGTAATACGAATGTAAAACTTTCATCACTCATAACATGCAGATGTGCCTTGGTTCTTCCATTTACTTTAGTAGGAGTTTGAATGCAATAAAGAAGCAGCTGTTTTGTCATATGAACTACGGACAGTGTCCGACGAATCGGGTGCGGACATTGTTTGTGGTTGCCCTTTCACACATGACGATGAGCTGCTTCATTCAAACGGGGGCTCAATTGGTCATTACACAGACTTTGTACTTGGAAGCTGGCAGGGTAAAGTCTGTTTAATGTCCGGTCCAACTGTTCCGGACATTTGCGTTCTCACATACAGCTCCTCCGGGTAATGTCTAGATAATTTCAGGTTTGCAGTACATGCATGAAAAGGGGCTATAGTCTGTAGTAGCAGGTCAATATACAGCCGTCTACTGGCATCTTTTAAAACTCTTTGCATCTCCTAAACCAAACAGCACACACTGAAAGGGACAGAGAAATTGCCCCATATAGGGCTGGGCGATATGGAGAAAATCAATTATCACGATATTTTTGACCAAATATATCGATACCGCAGCGATATTGTAGTGTTGACTACTGGTGCTTTCACAAAATATTTACACAATGATATTTTTGATAAATAATCATCAGTAATGTGGATATAATGTCTAAGTGGGTAAAGGCAAATAATACAACAGTTACAACAGTCAGGTAAGTTCAGAAAATGACATCACTTTACTGTAATGCAGCCTTTAAAACCAGGAAAAGACAACACCTGTGCCATATTACAATATGACGATATCCAAAATCTAAGACGATATCTAGTCTCATACCACGATATCGATATAATATTGATATATTGCCCAGCTCTAGCCCCTTATACACACAAAGCCATACTCACATGTAGTCAAAACCTGCTCATTGTGGCCTCCTCCCAGAAGAGTTGCGAGTGGCCATATTACAATCAATGATTAATTAGGCGCCAGGCAGGCTGTGGTGGGCCCAGCGCTGCGTCTCCTCATTATCTCCCCGACAGATAACCTTGTAAAGGCAGAGAAAAGGTGAGTGAGAAAGAGGGGGGGGGGGGGGAAACAGCTGCCTCTCCCTCATAAAAATAAAGCCCATTTCTTTTCCTTCCCTCTTTTTATGCGAGTTCATACTGCCCAATCTCAAAACGGCTTATTTAATTAGATGTAAATTGGCCCTTTGTCTTTTCCTCCCCCTAACCAGCGGTCTTTGTGCGTGTTGACAGCAAGGCTGGCAGTGACAATAAAGCCAGGGTCAGGGGTTCAATTAGCCAAGCCTGATAAAGACGACAAAAAAATGGAGAAAAGGGGGATGGAGCAGGACTGAGGAGGATGGTCTGAAGACATCAGGCATGAAAGTGGGTTTTGACAGGAGGAGAGTATGGAGCGGAGTAAAGAGTAAAGAACTCGTATGAAAGAAAAAAGAAAATGGAAAGGGTTTAACCAAAAGAAAATGTCATGACCTGATATCTGTCAGAAGCGTGTTTTTCCTCCAAATGCCATAGATTCTGTGTTGCTCGACTGACATTCCAGCATGGCCCCTGCCCTGTTATTCACCAAGCGCTGAGAAAAGTTGTTCCTGAGGTCAATTGTAAAGGTTGCTGCTGTCTGCCCCATTCATTTCCTTATCACCCTGTCTTATCTGCTCACCTTCCATATGGAACAAAGACAGACAACACACAGCCACACAAAAAACGCACACATACTGCTCTGCTGACTCTGATCATTGTCTCCCGTTGCGGTACAGCCTGCGTTGGAGGGCGTTGAGGTGAGATGTGACCTGGTGTTGCGCCCTCTGTTGGTGACTCTCTGTCAGTAGTTGAACCAATGTCGTGGTAGTGGTGCTGGTGGAGTTGACCCGTATTTCTGTGTCCGTGTCTGTGGTCGTCTTCAGAAATGTTCCTGTCATCTCAACCTTCAACCTCACATTTTGACTGTTTTTTAGAAATGTCCAATCCTCCCACATTCCCTTTATGACTTTTGCACCTCTAAGATATCGATAATACAAGGTTTCATACTGTCCTCTTATTTGTTTGTATCCCGTCTCAGTGTAATCCAAGAACTTATTTGAGTGCGGTGCTCTGCACCTTTCCTGTGGGACGTTAACTTTTCAGTCATTTGACTACGACTCGTCCTCGTCTTTCCACAGTGGCTGTCCATCAAGACTGTCTGTCAGAGATGATGTCCGTGTGTAGTTCCGTCATCGTTCCAAAAAAATTGAATACACTCCCTTCTTCCCTCCGCTCTTTTTCTCCAACTTTTTTCTCTAGGAGATGAAGATCTGTTCTGCCATCATTAACCTTTTCCACCTGATCCCAGCCGCACCTCAGACTCTGGTCAAACCTCTGCTGGAGGTGGTCATGAAGACCGAGAGGGCCATGCTCATAGAGGTAGGACACCAACTCCACTCCAACTCTTCTAGTTCTATTCATTGTAGTGCTCGTGTCGTGTAGATGAATAAAGCAAGTAAAAAAAGAGTTTGGTCTTAATCACTTGGTACAATAGAACGGCTGAGGAAAATGGCTTGAAGATAAATTACTTCAGACATGTTATAGGCAATGTATGATAATTGTTCAATAAATACTAGAAAACCCTTGATAATCTCACGATATTAATTTCTACATCCTGCGATAAGCCTTCTAATCCTATTTGATCTATATCTGATGTATAGGGTTAATGGCACATTAAAACTCTGTAATTCAGCACAGATCTTTACAAGAAAGTCCTTTTTCTTTTATGAACTTGTTACAGTTTCTTTCCGTTTCTGCCTGTTTCCCATTTCTCCTCTCCTCTCCTCCCTCCCTCCCTCCTGTGCCAGGCCGGCAGTCCATTCAGGGAGCCTTTGATCAAGTTCCTGACACGTCACCCATCTCAGACGGTGGAGCTGTTCATGATGGAGGCTACGCTGAACGACCCCCAGTGGAGCCGCATGTTCATGGTCAGACTCTGGCAGCTCTAAGTAGCAGTCCCTTCACTGTTTTTATTGACACATTTTCCATTAAAAGTGCATTTTGCTGCCTCAGTAATGGGCTATAATCAGGGATATATTGGGTTTCGAGCCTCAGTGGTCCTGTTAACACCAAATTGAGACGGATCACTCCCAGTAACAATTCTTTAAATGACTTTTTACAGTTGTTGATCGAATGCAGTAAACACGTTTCTCTCTAGTCTTTTTATTTTATTTTTTTAAGATTACGTTTTGGGGGGGCTCCCCTTTATTCGATAGTGACAGTGGATAGACAGGAGAGAGGGGAGGGGGAGGGGGGGGGGAATGACACGCAGTAGGTTAGATTCAAACCTGGGCCACTAGAGGTGATTTTGTGTTATATTTACAGTATGTATGTGTATGCATTTAAATACAGAGTTTTCTGAAACACAAAGATGCCAAGCCCCTAAGAGACGTGCTGGCCTCTAATCCCAACCGCTTCGTCCCCCTGCTGGTTCCGGCTGGCACTGCAGCAACTGTTCGACCTGGATCTCCCTCCACCACCACAGCCAGATTGGACCTGCAGTTTCAGGCTATCAAGGTAGACATATATTTTTTTTTCCATTACAATTCTATCCATTTATATATCCTGTACACACACTTATTACACAGGTCACTTGTATATGTGTAAAGCTAACCCTCAGGTTAGTCCGTGGTGCTGAATCGTAATCGGATTACTACATAACTCTAATTAATTCCATCATATGACCTCTAACGTTTTTTTCTTCTCCATATTCATCCCCCCCTGCTTAGATTATCAGCATCATAGTGAAGAATGATGAGGGTTGGCTGGCAGGGCAGCACTCCTTGGTCAGCCAGCTCAGGCGAGTCTGGGTCAGTGAGGCCTTCCAGGAGAGGCATCGCAAAGACAACATGGCTGCCACCAACTGGAAGGAGCCCAAGCTGCTGGCCTACTGCCTGCTTAGCTACTGCAAGTATGTACACTTATTCAAATTGTAATGGGGATGGAAACTGCCTAAATGTTGGACAAAGTTGTCATAATATCTAATGGACATTTGACATGACATGAAAATCTGGGTTAGGAAGTGAGAAACAATAAACCCTCTCTCAACAACTACTGCTGATGAGCCTTTTGTGCAAACTAGGAGTGTGACGAGACACTCAGCTCACGAGACGAGACCATACACGATACTGGGTTAACAAGAACGACACAAGACAAGATTTTAACACTATTTTAAAGAAAACTTAAATGACGAAATATGACTGGAAAAATTGTCTTTTATTCAGTCGAAAGTCACAAAATGAAAAACGAACGTTTTTTTTGAAAGGTTTTGCCACAAACTCAAATGACTGGCTTATCTTCTGCATAACTAACCTCTTCAGACCTACTTGCCTAAAATGCTGCCACACAAACTGTTTAAAAGTGGGCGGGTAGGGTTGGCTATGTTCACATTTTTACTGGTACCGGTATCCGAAATTTGATGCCGGTACCGAACGGTAACTTTTTCCAGTACTTTCTATTTACTAGAATATTTTGTTATTTATTGAGAACATTTTACACACAACACAAAATAAAACACCTCTCTTCCCTTACACTGCACTGTAACTTTTATTCTTGTATTTGTATATTATTCTATTTTAGACGGGGGACGAGATCTCGTCACACTTCTAGTGCAAACAGTCACTCTGAAATGAACAACGCTACCATTAAGATAGTCAAACTTGTTAGTGCAGTTTCTAACTTCTACTAAGTTAATGGCGTTCCACTCATGAATGACCTTCTCACCCCACCTCTCCGTCTGAGCACAGAGAAAGTGTAAAACAGATGTTAGCAGATGTTTATTTCAGAGCCTGCAATTAACCTCTGACCACTCCAGCCAGTCATTTTGTGTGTGTGTGTGTGTGTGTGTGTGTGTGTGTGTGTGTGTGTGTGTGTGTGTGTGTGTGTGTGTGTGTGTGTGTGTGTTTAGTCAATCATCTAATGATGAATAAAAAGTGTAAAACTGGCTAAGTCAGGTTGGTATCTACGATTATTTGAAACTTCTAATGTACAATATTACTGTTGTTGACATTAGACATATCTCTAGCTGTACACTAACCTTATTGACTCCCTGTCTCCTCAATAGGCGCAACTACTCGGAGATCGAGCTGCTGTTCCAGCTGCTGCGGGCCTTTACTGGTCGCTTCTTATGCAACATGACCTTCCTGAAGGAGTATATGGAGGAGGAGATTCCCAAGAACTACTCCATTGCCCAAAAACGGGCCCTGTTCTTCCGCTTCGTTGAGTTCAATGACCCACACTTCAATGACGAGCTTAAAGCTAAGGTACGTACCCAGCCAATCAGAGCAGGAAAGTCAATTTATGACTACATGCCAAAAGGACCCTATGACTTTTGGCAACGATAATGAATTTTGCCAACCGTCTTTTTGGAATTGACATACAAGTCACGATCAGAGGTATAATACAGTCTTACTAACCACGCGGGGAAAACAGTTGGTTTAACACCAAAACCAGCAGACCATTCCACCAGTTAAAAGATTAAGTTAGCGGATACATTGTAATGTCTGTTTTCATACAATGTGTACAATGTCTAAATTTGGAAATGGAATTGTTATAACATGGGAAAATTGTTTAATTTCAATGAAATACTATCGTTTCAAGGTATTAAGGGGCTTTCTCTGCAGCTTGCTGTTATGTTTGTCTTTTGTTCTAGCACAGCAGTCATTTTTAGTTTATATAGGCTGCTAAAAAAAAAAAAACATATTTAAATGAATATGCTTATTTAAAACAATGGGGCATTTTGCATTGCGCTGTAAAAATAAAACCTTGGATCGTCCATAAGCAAAGAAATTGGCCACATTGCCCAGTCCTAGACTTAATGATGCATTATAAATCATGTTCCTAAATTCTATGAGCATCTCCTCAGCTTACTTACTTTGCTTCCTCAGTGTGGGACCTGATGGGTGTGACTTTTATGGTTGATGTGTTTTGTACCAGAAGTTCTTTGATAGAGTCACGAAGGTCATTTAGTCTGGTTCTAGACCCTCAGAGGCTCACAGATGAATGCTTCTGTCCTCTCTACTTGACCTGCTGCTGCACGCATTACAATGATTCGGGCTGCTTTTTAATTAAGCTCACTCTCGCGCATGTATACTCTCTCTCTCTCTCTCTCTCTCTCTCTCTCTCTCTCTCTCTCTCTCTCTCTCTCTCTCTCTCTCTCTCTCTCTCTCTCTGTCTCTGTCTCTGTCTCTGTCTCTGTCTCTCTCTCACTCACTCACTCACTCACTCACACACATTGAACAGCTGTAATAGGCACACAACCTGGCACAGAAGAGCAACAGCACTGTTGTTAAGTACAAACGGGTCAGTGGGGAAGTCCTGCCCTGGCTGGCACACTACAGCAAATAGCGAAATGGGTGCGTGGCAAGAACACACACACACACACACACACACACACACACACACACACACACACACACACACACACACACACACACACACACACACACACACACACACACACACACACACACAGAGCTGGCAAGTGTAACCACACTCCCAAATACAAGGACATACACTAGTGTCTATGATGCTGCTCACTCCACCCTGCCCTCTTTTGCTCATGTTCAGTTTGCGTTGCCTCAGCGGCATATGGACTGGGGGAAAAGAAGAGATACAAAATAAAGGCAGGAGAAAGAGTTCAGCCAAATCACTGTGCTGTCTCTTTCCAGGCCCAAATACTGCAAAGTTTAGTCTCTCAAATAGCAGAGCCGCAACACCCTCACCACCTATCAGTATTTTTCTCATATTGTTGTTTCCCCCATAATTGTCCTCCTCTGGTGCTCAGCAGATGCTAGCTGTGCATGTGTGGAGGAGAGACGGACAGACAGAGAGAGAGGATATGTTTGTGTGTGAATATGTTTGTGTTGATTGGTGTACGAGTCGTGAGCAAGAGAATGAGGGTGGCAGTCTGACATTTAAATAATTGCCTTAACATTTTTCCGGAAGCATAATATCACAGGGCAGTGTGTGTTCGTATGCACGTTGTCAGTATGCCTGGGCTCAGATTCACAGGGGTCTCGGAGAATATTTCACTCTGAGCGAGACGCAGAGAGGATTGTGTAAGAGAGACGGAGTGGGAAAGCAGCAATGAATCATCTATGATTGCACAGACTGACCTCATGCTGCTCCTGTATTGTTCCTTTTGTTTTATACAAACAATTCTTGCAGAAAACTGCTTTTGTTCCGCCTTTTTTTTTTTGGCTCAAAAAGTGTGTGACTATTCATGGAATAGATTTCAGGGAGACAAGCAAACAAACAAGTATTTAAAATTTATAAAGCACAGCACGTCTATTTCACATTCTGTCACTTCTTTTTATGTTCCCCGGCATGACATACAGTGTAGCAGCATTTCCTACAATGTCAGAATGTGTCAACATGCTGTGCTAGTATCATCTCCTTAGTGGAGATTGAACTCAACAAATACACATTTTTGTAAGTACCTGTACCTGTTAAATGCCTCTACTAGCATGTGTATAGGAGGAATCCAGATACACAAGCAAGAACATTTCCCTGCATGAAACCAACAGCTGTGCGTGTGGGCAAAGAGAAAAATCACGTTTTTTTTTTTTAAAGAGGTTTTCATTCCCATTTCATTGCTGTTAATTTTTCACCAGATGTCTACAAATGAAATAATTGCAAAGAAGAATAATGCCAAAGTACTTACTTAACATGTCTTAATAAGAAGGACAGCAGTTTAAAAAGATTTACACCGGAGTGCAATTCTATTATGAATGCAGATAAATTGCCTTTTTGTTGTACTTGTCTGAGGAGCAGTCCGATTTGAGACAAATAAAAAAAACAGTTAAATAAAATCACCTTATTGATGCAGACTTCTTATAATCAGCTTACCTTGATTATGTGAGGTTTGCCCAGAGTGAAATGAGGTCCTGCAGCTCCTCACCTAGCGTGTGCGTAAAACTGATCTGCTGACAAAAAGGTAAAAAGAAAAAGGTGTTTAAAATATCCAAATGACTTTAAGTCCAATTTATAGCTGAGCACTAACCAATGCAACTGGTAGTGGCTGCTATTCGAGACGTACTGTGGCTACTTCACAATAAATTCCATATTCGCACATTCCTGGTGTGTATGGGACCATAATACATATCCTGGGCCCCCCCTTGCCATCATCTTCCTCTTTTCGTGGTTGGAGACACAAACACACACTCTTGTTATTTCTTTAAGGGTATGGAAATAGGATTTAAGATAATTAAGACACCTGCAGAACGAGATCTCTGCTACTCACCCAGAGGTATTGTGCGTACACACACACACACACACACACACACACACACACACACACACACACACACACACACACACACACACACACACACACACACACACACACACACACACACACACACACACAACCAACCATCTAATGGCATTACAGAAATATGCTGTGATCTTACACAGTGATTGATGTCAGTGAAGCTCGGAGTTAATAGGGGACAGATGATACTGAAGAACGGACTGGTGCTCCATGTTTTCTTTTTGTGTCTTCATTTGGGGGTGCGCGTGTTTCTGCATGCGTGTGCGAGTCTATCAGCCACGCATGTACATTGTGCAGAGCGTGTGTGAATAATGTCCTAATGGAGGAGCTTGAACATATGCTGCCACAGCTCGTTCTCCACTGAGCGATGCCCCATCCTTCCCAATGATGTATTGAAAGGGGGGGGGGGGGGTGTTCATTAACAGATAGCAGCTTCTTTAATAAATGCAGTCGTTAGCTGCATTGTGGTTGGGGTATTCTGCATTTTACAAGCTAATCAAGCCTTTGTCTTCATTCGCAGCGCCCTGGTAACAATCCCTGCAGGTTTCAGGGTGTTTGTAAATTGCATTTTAAGCCTTTCCTTGGTGAACGTTTAGATTTAATGTTTTGCTTCCAATGCTTACGGACTAATTAAGAGAACAAGTTAAGATTAGAAATGGTTTTCTTCTCTGATTCTTGAAATGTCAATTTTTTTCTTACCATTGTGTTGGGTCACATTTCACATCACTTTGCCTCAAGTCTCTTTGTGCTATTTTTCACTCTCGAAACAAATCTACATTTTGTTCCGTTACCTTCAATCTGAAAAGGACCTGTGCCCCTTTGATTTGAGAGTAGATTACTATTTCATCACCTGATTGTGGCACATGAAGAGCTGAGAGTGTGCAGCTGTTGTCTTTTATGCAGCTTTTGAAAGACCACACAAGGTAATTTCACTGATTGTCTCCTTGGCTGAAGGTGTGCTATAAGTGAAATTATCCATTGTAGCTCTTAGAAAACCAGAAGAAGTAAAGGTTGCATATACCCCTAAGTAAATGGAAAAATGTGTTATTATTTTTTTCAGTAAAATCATCATCAATATGTGTTTTTCTTGTTTCGTAGGTGTTGCAGCACATCCTGAATCTAGCCTTCCTGCACAGCTTTGAGAAGGGAGAAGGTGAGCAGCTTCTTGGACCGCCCAACCCTGAAGGAGACAATCCTGAAAGCATTACCAGTGTCTTCATCACTAAGGTACACTTGTACACATAGGTGTTCTTTCCTCTCAACATTTTCACATTCAGGTATTCTTTCCTCTCAACATCTTCACAATCAATCTGCTCCCTCCCCCCCCCCCCTCCCCCACACACACACACTTCTTTCTTTCATTACTCATCAGCTTTGTCTCTCTGTTTGTCTTCCTGATTTCATTACCTGCTGCATTTCCTCTCATAAGGTCTTATCAGTCCTGCACATCTCCATACTCTCAGTCATCATCAACCACATCCCACTTAGCCTGATTCTTCTTCTTCTCTCATGGCCTCCACACATTACTTGATCACTTAATTGCTGTCATTCCATCTTTCTCTTCTTTCTTTTTTGTCTCCTTCATCTGTCTTTGTTTTTCTCTCTCCCTCCCGCCATCCCACCGGTCCCCCTTTCCATCACGTTTCATTCATCAGGCCAGACTATAATTCCTGGTGTAAATGTCATGGTGTGACCATACTAAAGGTCAGCATGTTTGTTTGTGCTGTGGCAGATCTCATCACTGACTACCAGTCCTAATGGCTGCTAATGGCTCCTCTACGGTCTGGTTAAAACTCATTTCCTCGTTGACCTCCCTCTCTCTGAACGCTCTCTCGTATCCCTCTCCAGGGAATTTAGATGGTGATGGGTGTTTTGAATGGGGAGCTATTTTTCTGTGAGATGTTTTCAATATGTGGAAAAAATATATTGTCGTTGTGGTGTGACGTCATTCAAATGCAATTTTGGAAAGCGAACATTAGTCAGAACTGCAGTATACTTGGGCATTTCAGGCAAACAGTATTTTGTTACAATGTGTTTCAATTTCTGATTTATGCACACAAGGTGCATTAAGTAATCTAAGACTTCTGTTGACCTCTGTCGGCACCTGGTGAGAATTACATCCGCGCTATTAGGTCTCAGGCATTTGTGCTCTACGCTCAAAATGTTTTCTTGGTTTTATACACAAACATCACACCAAAATAATAGTTGATTCATTGTTATTGACTCTGTAGGTATACTGTGCTCACTCTGTGCTATTGGCAGCAAAGACTGTACCTATTTCCCCCTCACTCCTCAATCTTTAACTCCACATCTCTCCCATCCCTCTCTAAGGTTCTGGACCCAGAGAAGCAGGCCGATTTGCTGGACTCGCTGCGAATCTGCCTGCTGCAGTTCTCCACCCTGCTGGTGGAGCACGCACCCCACCACATTCATGACAATAACAAGTCACGCAACAGCAAGCTGCGGCGCCTCATGACCTTCGCCTGGCCATGCCTACTGCCCAAAGCCTGCGTGGACCCCGCCTGCAAATACAGTGGCCACTTACTTCTGGCTCACATCATTGCAAAGTTCGCCATACACAAGAAGATTGTGCTGCAGGTGAGGAGGAATGCAAAGGGAGAAGACAGACTTTAGGTTTAACCTAAAACAGAGCTAAAGATGCACAATAGAGATAAAACATGGTCAGTTTGTGTAGCAGATGTAAAATCGCAGAATTACCTTAAAAATAAATCCATGCAAAAACAAACAAAATGTGTGTGAGAGAGAGAAAGAAATTGAGTATGTGCACGTTTAAGAGCGTAGTTGTATTCCGTCCCATTATTCCTCATCCTATGTAATATTAATGTATTGGAAATGAAGAAGTTGAACGGATCGTTGAAAAACTAAATTGGTAAGCGTCGATAATACAGGAAAAGGGATGATCAAAAGTAGGGCTGCAACTAACGATTATTTTCATCATTGGTTAATCAGTCGATTTTATTCTCAATTAATCGATTAGTTGTTTGATCTATAAAATATCAGGAAATTGTGAAAAATGTCGATCAATGTTTTTTCCGAAGTCCAAGATGACGTCCTCAAATGTCTTGTTTTGTCCATAACTCAGATATTCAGTTAATTATCATAGAGGAGTGAAGAAACTAGAAAATATTCACACTCAAGAAGCTGAAATCGGATAACTTTTACCTTTTTTTTTTTTATTTCATTAAAAATGACTCAAACCGATTAATCGATAGTAAGCTATTGATTTAATAGTTCACAACTAATCGATTAATCTTTGCAGCTCTAATCAACAGTACATTACCTTTCCTTTGTAAAGGTCTTCCACAGCCTGCTGAAGGCCCACACCATGGAGGCCCGGGCCATTGTACGGCAGGCCATGGCCATCCTCACCCCAGCTGTGCCCGCCCGCATGGAGGACGGCCACCAGATGTTGACCCACTGGACTCGCAAAATCATTGTGGAGGAGGGACACACTGTACCACAGCTGGTCCACATACTACATCTCATTGTGCAGCACTTCAGGGTGAGCCGATATAGAAGAACACGTTACAGTTTGTCAATAGTGCACCACCTTCTGTCAGCCCATCACTTCTGGACGTATTGATTCCCACCATACTCCGGGCCGGGTGGGGCAGACTTAACAGTCAACACAAATCTGTTTTCTGTCTCAGTATGTTCAATACTCATGAGGGATTTGTCTGAACACTTTGGGGTGATTTACATTCTGTGGGGTTCATCCCAATTTAGACCACACCACGTAGTGCTTTTTTAATGATGACTAAATACTGACTAGCGACCATCACTATCTTATACTTTACATGTTATGGCAATACTACGGTTAGCTGCCACCACATGGAGTGAGAGGGCAACTGCCACTGTAAATCCACGGCCGTTTGTTGCTGCTGCCAGCTCCCTGCTCAGTGTGGCTTAAGCAACTGCGCTGAACCAAATGGGGAGGTGGGGGGGGGGGCAGTTGAGAAGCTATTTTTACTGATTATCTGAGTGCCCTGAATTAAATGACACCTCTTAACCAGTCCTCGTAAGAATTGAGCAGCGTCATTAAAAGTTGGATTATCTTGAATGACCCAATTTATAGTTTTTATAGTACTAGTTGATTTACTGAATTTGAGTTTGGTATTGACAGTTGACTTGACAACAGTGCTGTTGCCTCCTAGACAAAAGCTGGATCATTCATCACTGGGCAGTGGAGCTAATGGTAACCGCCTGCTGCCTTTAATCGCCTTAATGCAGATGCAGTCCCAGGCACACCCTTCTCAGTGATGATCAGCAGACTCAGAGGGCGCCTAGTCTGTTCACGAGTCAACACCAGCAAAGGATCGTTGGCCTTTATGGTTGCCTTCCTCCTTAAACTTCAAAGACACTTTTTGCCCTTTCGCTCCTTCAGCTGATATTCGCTGCCTCGCCGGTCAGAGAGCGACAGTCTCTTAGCAGACAACTGACATTTTCCTCAGCTCAACTCTCTATCTCACTGACAGGCTGCACTCACTGGGCCAGATGACTAATCTAATGTAATCACATCAGCATAATTACGCTGGGGAGGAGATAATGACAGACAGATGAGAGACTTTGTGCGTGCGTTTGATAAAGAAAAAAAAAAGAGAGATTGTGCGCGTGTTTGTCTGTGTGCACACGTGATGGACAGGGCTTAGCCACTCTGTCATTAAGGGGCTGTGAAGCCCTGCTCTATCTACTATAATTACCCTCAAAGTGAGAAGCTTTAATATCCTTTGACACCGGCAACAGCCCTCAGATAGACATCTCATCTCTTGCTCTTTTGTCTGCGTGTTTGAGAGTCCCAGTTCAGTTTGCGATGAAGCTAAGTGACTCTTGAGTGTGACGCTTGAGAGTGTGAATTCTCGGGACTAAGTGTGTGTCATCATGTCCTTGAGACTAAGTGGGAATACGACTTTAGAGTTTGCCTCTTCTCACTCAGTGTCTCAAAGTGATTGAGCACCGCGTTAAACTTTGCATGCGTCATCACCCCAAAATCTTGAGCAAAGTATTTGCAGTGGGTACTGAAGCTAGATGCCGAATGACAATGCAGATTACAGTGCCTCATTTCAGTGTCCCTTAAATGCCTGCCTCGGAAACCCCTAATTTTAAGGCATTTAGACAAACTGTCTTCTTGGGATACCTTACGTTTGGTTCTAGGGGAAGAATTGCACAATAACTCCCTCTCACAATTGCTTTTGGATGGTTGCTAAGGCAGTGAAAGCCACTCTCAATTATATGTGATGATACTGGCAATACCAAGTCCATTTAACATGAAGCTCAGGGAAGACAGAGGTTCTCCTCATCTGTCGTGGATGCTCTTGAGAACAATTATTTTTCACGATTCTATAATTCACTTTTCACAATTTTTTTTAATATCACTGAAATTCATGCAGCAGCATATATTGATGTGTTTGGGGTTTGCCCTCTGGTAGGCATGCAGATGGGAAGGATTATTGTTTTTTGATGGACTCACCAAGATTTTTTTTTTTTTTTTTTTGTGCATAACAGCTTTTAATCTTGCAAAATGTATCGATCTTTTCCTACTCTTCCATACTTGGATTGGATGGAGTGGAGGCTCAAGTTGTGTGTTAAGTAAAGAAGGAAAAAAACAGACCCCGAGTTACAATGGCATTTTATGCTGTCTTTTGGTACTGCTCTGTCATCTGTTCAGCCTTGCTGGCTATTATTGCTCCTCTACACTTCCTCGGTTTCTTGTGAACTCTGCCATTGGCATCAGTGACCACCTGCCGTTGGTGCTTTAGGAAAAGAAAATGCAGTCCAGTCCTACCTGACGCTTTGTGTTTAGAATACCAAATATGAAAGCTTTTCACAAACTAAATATTCAGTATGTTGAATCACCACTTCATTTGTATATTATTAGGTTAGATTGATTTTATTTCTTAATTTTTTATCTACTGCTGCCTTTTTCCAGGTGTACTACCCTGTGCGCCACCACCTGGTGCAGCACATGATCAGTGCGATGCAGCGTCTGGGCTTCACCCCCAGTGTGACCATAGAGCAAAGGAAACTGGCTGTGGACCTGGCCGAGGTGGTCATCAAATGGGAGTTACAGAGGATCAAAGACCAGCAGGTGTGTTCACGGATTACACAATCGCAACAAAATCCAGGCAAAGAGTCTGTCTAAACCTCACAGTTTTTATTAACTAAAAGATCGTATCAACCTTATTAGTGACTAACAACAGCAGTGTTGTGCCCATGTAAAACACCTTGTTGACATTATTGTGTGACCAAATGATGTCCTTCACTTCCCACAATGTTTTATTTTACACGTGGCTGATGCATTACTGCACACTGGAAATGCTTATTATTTCACAAGAAAATGCCATTTATCATAGAGATTTAAACATTTTCTGAGTCATTTTTCCATAAATACTCATGACTCGTAATGTGGTCAGAAACCTTGATGAGATATACACATAGGTTTCATTCTGTAAACTTGAATTATGTTGACGGATGGACTAACCTTTACCCCCATGCTCCTCTCTGCTCTCCTGTCTCTCTTTGGTGTGGCAGCCGGAGTCCGAGGCTGAAGTAGGGGCTGGCGGTGAAGGGACTAGCGTTGCTGCTGTGAAAAGAGGACTGTCTCTGGAAGCTGCTGCTGCTGCTGCCGCTGCTGGACAAGACGCCAAGAGGTTCCGCACGGCATCCGGAGCTGCCTCCGCGGTGAGCTTAATCCATCATCACTCAGTTGCCAGTAGAATGTGGCTGTTAGTGACAGCTTCACGTGGCCACGTCGCCATTTTAGCCAGAATTTGGCTATACAGTAGTTTTATCTGTTACACCCTTCAAAATTAACAATTGCATCCTCTTACCTTTTAAAGTTCTTGCTGTCCCTGCAATTCTCTGAATGATTGCTGAATGGCTTGAAAGATAATTTGATCAAACAGCCATATCACATCTGTCGGAGACAAACATTGCCAACAGGACGGTTGTTGCCTTAATCCATTTTTCCTTACAATTGTATCACAGCCTCACATCTGTTTAATCTTGAATGTTATCTGTTGTTATTGCAGTCACAAAAACT
The DNA here is from genome assembly GCA_023631565.1 of Gymnocephalus cernua. NCBI lineage: Eukaryota > Metazoa > Chordata > Actinopteri > Perciformes > Percidae > Gymnocephalus > Gymnocephalus cernua. Next base: position 17,069,040 of record CM042443.1, read on the forward strand.
AGGTGAGATGCCTTTGTTCAAGTGCCTGTTGAAATTCCAAATCTAAGTTGTTGAATTACACTATGGTCAATCTCTGATACATACGTATAACGTTTATATATTTGCTTCACCTGTTATACAGTGACATTTCTCTTGAGGAATTTGGTATGCCTAATGTTGACAATTTCAACTCATCCATTTATGCCTTCTGTTGCGGATGACCCCCCCCCCCCCCCCCCCCATAAGTCAAGTGCACATATAATAATCACCACAAAGCCTATAGAATAAGTACTCCTTTACCAAACTGGACATAGTTCTAATTATTTAAGGCAACATAACCAAAATAGCAGCATGTTGATTGTCTCTGTCTCCAGACAACATCCTGAAATCATATTATGATGTATTAAAAATCCATTTAATACTTAATAGCTATTCTACTTTCTGTAAACACTAGCACACTTCGTAGTAGTTGCTGTCTTAATGATGGTGTAATATCCAGCTTCTTTTACCGGATGTCAGGAGAAAATTGCAATAGCATTTGTTTCTGCTTGAGACAAGGAAATGTTAATTGCTCATTAAATTGCCAGGATCATTTTCAGAAAATCATAGTTGCAGCCTACTTAAGCAATGCAGACAAAATCCTGACTTTGTGCAGCCTCTTTGATATTCCCTCCTAATGACTCTATGCAGCGTTTGCTGCTTTCACAGAGTTTTATTGTGAAGTCTGTTGAGTTTCTTAGCTACTGGAAGTTTAAAATCTTCTTTGGTTATAATAGTAATCTTTCTTTTCTCTGTATTCAAACCAAAAAAAAATCTCAAATATTAATAAATACAATGTTTGCATGTGTAATTTTCAGGTGTTTGGCCGCAGCCAGTCCATGCCAGGTACAGAGACCATGCTCACCAAGCCCGTCGAGAAACAACATACGGACACTGTGGTCAACTTCCTCATCAGGATTGCATGCCAGGTAGCACACTCTCTCGCGCACACACACACACACACACACGCACACTCTCGCGCACACACACACACACACACACACACACACACACACACACACACACACACACACACACACACACACTCTCCATCTCTCACACACACACACACACTCCATCTCTCACACACACAGTCCTGCCATCCATAGTGCCTGCCAGGAAGGACATATCCTAACCCCACCGTGGCGAAGGTAGGACACACCTGGTGGCTGTCCTAAACACACACACACACACACACACACACACAGAGTCACAGTCCTTTATGTGTCTCCTCACACAGCTGTCCCTTGGTCTAGTGGCAGTGATGACCTTGGTTAGCTTGAAATAGACTGTTGAGATTTCACTCACCTTGACTTTTCCTACTTTCTTATTTGGGCCAAGCTCCATTTTCACTGTTCATCCAACCATATCTGTTGAGTATAACCCTCTGTATAACCACTGGGGATCACTCACTGTTCACTGAACAGTCTAAAGAAACATAATCTTCTCTTTGTATTCTACTCGATAACAGTGTATTGTGATACTAAATTGATCCCTGTAGAAAATTTTTATCTTTTCACAGCCCCCAGGGATTACCGTTAACCAAAGAATACCACACCTATAGTGCATAGGGATTAATTGTCTTGCTCTAGGGTGCTTCCACATGGTGGGTGCTTGTGCAGGGCTTCCTGATTGAAGGATGATCTCCTCCCTGGCTGTGCCACTGTGTTGAACTCAAGCTGCATGCATGAAATTACAGTATATGGTGCCAGTCCTTGTCTCGTCTTGCCCTGTGTGATTTCTCACTTCTCAGGACATCATTGTGATATTGAAGACGAAGACTCACTTTGTCATTGATAATGATAACAATCTCCCCCCCCCCCTCTTTTGTCTAGGTGAACGACAGCACCAATGTGGCTGGGTCTCCGGGGGAGCTGCTGTCCCGTCGCTGTGTTAGCCTCATGAAGTCTGCCCTCAGGCCTGACATGTGGCCTCGCGCCGAGCTCAAGCTACAATGGTTTGACAAGCTGCTTATGACAGTGGTAAGATGGCATATGCCTTCAGTCAGAGTGACTCAGTCAGTCATTATGTACCTTATGAGGCTGCCTTTATGTTTCGTAAAGCCATATTCATGCGTGTGTTGGTGACGTATTTGGTGCTAAGCTGTCGTTACTGCTGTGTTTTTGTGCTGCATTTCCCAGAGATCACTTATCAATGACTGTGTCCAGACCTGCGATTGCTTTTCCTTGGATTTTTCCATTGACGATGAGGATATTAACTAGTGTTCGACCGATACAGATTTTTTAGTGCCGATACCGATATTTTTACATCAGCCTTAGCCGATGTCCGATACAGGCTGCTGATTTTATTGAGCCGATATTTGGAGCCGATACTGCTTTTGCTCCCTCAATTTTCTACATAAAATAAAATGAGCATGTCTAAGGCTAATATGCCGCCTAATATGCAAAGACTACACACTAGTAGTAGTAGTAAATGTAAAAGAAGCTGCCAGATTTGTCATCCACAGAACACAAATCAGCAGAGGAAAATAACGTGACGTCAGATGCACATTAAGCAACACATTGTTCAAGTTTCTGTTTTAAACTGCATCAACGTTAAAGGTATAAATATTCAACCACGTAGAAAACATATCTCAAAGTTTTAAAAAGCAGCACTCTCATATTATTGCTGTGATGCGTGTCACGCATACACACACGCGCGCACGCACACACACACACACACACACATACGGCTCTAAACACAACACGGTGCACTTATGTCCGACGCGTGTGTTGTGTGTGTCTTTCGGAGAGACACAGAGAGACACACACATACCGTCCAAACCTCAGCCAGCTGGTCGCTGAATACTCCCAAAAATACCACGGAACAACGTGCACGTATGTCTGGTACATGATAAACGTTAACACGAATGAATATTCAACTACGTATAAAACATATCTGTCATCATTATGCTCTTCTTGAGCGGGGGGGCTGAACTCTGACTGCGATGGCAACTCCGCCCAGCTTTCTTGTGTGTGTGCTCTGGACGCTGTGGTGTGTGTCAGATCGCTGAATCAAACTCCCAAAAATAGCACGGAAACACGTCGGCATTACTTAATCCTATGACCAGTGTTCGTAACGGCTAGGTGTATGGCAATATTTCAGCTAAGTCAAACAGTTAAAAGATACTTTGAAAGTTTAAAACTCACCGTTGTCTTACAGAGTTCCAGCACTCTGCTAGTGGGGGAGGGGCAGAGCATGGTCTGACTGCATGTGAACGGGAGCGTCCCTAGCAACACAGGGCTGCCTTTGTGGATGCCTGACTGTAAATAATGCCGGGAAAAACGATATATCGGCCGGCCGATGAATCGGTCGATCACTAATATTAACTTAAAGTGACACTTGAAGTGTCTGGCTTATATTTTCTATTTTGGGGTGGGAACTATTGCTGTTCTTATTTGAAGTGGCTCGTTCAAGTGCATGTCATCAACAATGTCTTAGGAAAACAAGTCTGAATAAAAACTTAAAATATTCAGGCTTGTTATTACAGCTCCCAGCAATAATCAACAAACGGTAAAGATGAACTAATGTGTCTCTGCTGGTCGCTTTCCCAGAGACTGCAGAAGTTTCCCTGTCTCTGCTGAAGCTCTGTCTTAGTGTTTTGTCCTACGCCTCCAAGTCCTTTGTCTGTTATCAGTAATGCATGAAGTGAGGCGCCAACCACCATAATGACAAAATAATGACAGTGGTGAGATAACAGGAGTCTATCCGGGTTGGCCTGTGCCTTCTTCTTCAACCCCCCACCCCCTCTCCATCCTAAGCTCCTCATCCTTGCCTTCTGTATCGCCCCACTGTGCATCTCCCTTTTGCCTTTCCTTCTGTCTTTTGCCACCCCTCCCTCCTCTCATCCCTTCTTTTCTTTTCAGCTTCTTATCGTGGCCTCTCTTTTTTTCTCTCTCTTTTTATTCATTGCTTCTTTCCTTCTCTACTCATCTCTCCGGTCTGATTCAGCGCCACTCTTCAGACAAGGTTATCGCCATGCGCCGGAAATTGTCACGTACTTCCCTTTTTGGGGGATCACTGCAACAGCCACTCCTTTCTCTCTCTCTCACTCACTCACTCACTCACTCACTCACACTCTCTCTCTCTCTCACTCACTCACTCACTCACTCACTCACTCACTCACTCACTCACTCACTCACTCACTCACTCACTCACTCACTCACTCACTCACTCACACTCTCTCTCTCACACTCACACTCACACTCACACTCACACTCACACACACACACACACACACACAATCACCCCCTCCAGATCCCAGTCTGACAGACAAGGCTTTCTGTCGTTCTTATGCAGATGCACGTACACAGGCCCTTTCCCCTTGGGAGCATGCTCTACCTGCCTAGCCATCTTGCTCAGACTAATGAACAATACTCTAAATCGGATTACCTTTTATCATCTCTTTGTACTGGCATGGCAGTGATTAAGAGTCAGGAGGAGTGGCTTGAGGAGGGGTAGGGGACACACACACAAAACATGCACACAATCAAAACCTTGTGCACATGCATGCATATGCCCTATCTGCATGGCTGCAGAGGCGAGGTCCCATTCTGTTAATACACTGCCAAATCAATACTACCCTAATATCTACCAGGAGCCTTATCACAAGAGTCACCTTGTTCATTAGCCAAGATTAGTGCTATGGATCTGTCCCAGATTATCCTCTTGGTCCTGCCATCGTTGTACACCTTGATTGCAATTTAGACAAAATTAGGACCCAATGTTGGCCATTGATCTTTGGTTTAGCAGCGATCACATTGCCTTGGTTCTTTTGTGTGAGAAATACCTCTGTGTGTAGAATATTGATTTCTGAGTTGTCGTAGAATTTGTTGTAGAATTTGAATGGGATAAAAACCAGAATGATGAATGCATCTACTGATGATTTTGCACAGCAGTTATTTTTGCTTTGTTTTAGGGTTGTATCCTTATGTCTAAAAAAGATAGGTCTGGCAATGTTGCTGATATGTATTAGGAAGCATAATAGGTGCTTAATATTTCTGTCTTTTGTAAGACGGAATAAGAATGACACTTACACATGGTTACTTGAATTATGTACATATTTCTTTTACGCCACTGACATCCTGGTTTCTCTGTTTTCCACCGTGTCCTCTCAGGAGCAGACAGCACAGGCTAACATCTCTAACATCTGCACTGGCCTGGAGATTCTCTGCTTCCTGCTGACAGTGCTGCAGTCCCCAGCCATCCTGGCCCATTTCAAACCCCTCCAGCGGGGCATCGCTGCATGCATGACCTGCGGCAACACCAAAGTCCTGCGGGCTGTCCATTCTCTCCTTTCTCGCCTCATGAGCATCTTCCCCACTGAGCCTAGTAAGTTGCCAGTAGTTTAACTGCAACAGGCCAGCTATCCTCAAACTCAGGAAAGCACTGCATGTCTTGAGTTGTCTGAGTCATTGTGAACTCCCTTCTGTGTTCTTTGAAGATGTGCCAAAATACATGGACATTTGCTCTGTTGATTGATGCTTAAATTCTTAAGTTTGCTTTAGTCATGTGCTAAAAGAAAGGCATTGATTTAGATTCTCAGCTTTTCTTTGTTTGAAGCAAACACTTCTCTCTCTCCCTCTAGGCACATCAACAGTGGCATCTAAGTATGAGGAATTGGAGTGTCTGTACGCTGCTGTGGGCAAGGTCATCTATGAAGGACTTACCAACTATGAAAAAGCCACAAGCAACACTAACCCCACGCAGCTCTTCGGTAAGACCTTTAGCTCTCCACCTCCTCTTTTTTTTCTTCTTCTCATGTATCCCTTTCTACCACCTTGTGCTCTGTTACTCTCACTTTGTTGCTCATAAACCTGTGAGTTTTTTAAACAATTTTTCCCACTCCCACTCCATCCCTACAAAACCAAGCTGCCTCAGTCACTTTTAGCAATTAAGCCAGTGAGTGGGTCGTTAAAATGCAAGCCGATGAGCCCTGCTGCTTGGGCTAACATCTGGTGTTTAAACGAAGGCCACAGTCCAGCGGGTCGGGAAAGGTTGTCTCGGGAAGGATTGCTGCTTTCGGCCACCCTTCCATTACTCTTATCCTCCCAGATGTCAGAGAGCATTAATAGAAAAGGCTTACATTAAAGCTTATTCCTAGGAGACAATTAGATTGTTCTTCTTCTTTTATTTGAAATATCTAGTAGCGTTACAGATTAAGGCCCCTCAAGGTAACAAATGGCTATTGGACAGCAGTCCAAAGGTAATGCTATTTTATACGGTTTCCCAAAATGGCAGTTGTGGTCAATAAAACACATTTGGTATCCTTCTGTCGCATAGAGGTGGTGCTGATGTGATGGGCAGTGACATTTGTCTCCACCCGAGGGAGCAGCAGCAGAGAGGGACATTACTCATACCTATCCCTGCCTCTGTGACACACCTGTGTTAGATTCCCTCAAAAAAAATAAAAATAAAGCCAAGTCCTTATCATGCTGTGTAGCTGAACACAAGCTGACTGCAGGTGTGTGTCTGTTACCTCGCCCTGCAGAGGTTGAGGTTCTTGTCATATTATTGCATTTCCCATTTTTTTCCCCTCCCTTCATCCTCTTCTCTTCACCTTCATTTGTCTTCCAGGAACACTGATGATCCTGAAGTCCGCCTGCAGTTACAATGCCAGCTACATCGACCGCCTCATCTCGGTGTTCATGCGCTCACTACAGAAGATGGTGCGGGAACACCTGAGCCCCCAGCAGGCCAACCCAGGGGTCACTGAAGCCAGCACGGGTACATGCACATGACTTCAGTGGGAAAATATGAGGAAGCTGACCGCAGACATAATTATATTACATTACATTATATTACAACATAAAGAATTGTATCACACACACACACACACACACACACACACACACACACACACACACACACACACACACACACACACACACACACACACACACACACACACACACTAGTTTGTAATATAGCTTTGAATTGTGATTTTTATAAATACAAGTTATGTAGTCCACCACAGATACAAACAAAATAGATTCTGACCATTCCCCCCGTTCTTGAGTCACCATTAGAGCTCAGAGATCCACCAGACATCAATTACCATTTCAGGGGAACTTATTCTGCAGGGCTGCAGTTACAGCAGGGGTGGGGGGGTGGGGGTAGTGATCCACTCTACAGAAAGTCTAGTTTCACAGCTCTGGTTCCCACCCTGTATTGTCTCCTAGTATTTCTCAGGGTAAAGCAGACAGATGGTCACCTTGTGTTGTTTTACTATGGGTTTGAAAGAGTAGACATGGTTTGACGCGGAACCTCTTGACATCTTGCTTTGTACTGTATGTTAGGCAGCAAGAGTAAAGAGAAGAGTGTTGTTGTTGTTAAGTGGGTTAGGTTGTTTTGCTTCAAGGTTCCATGTTCACTGACTTCTCTGAGCCTGGCTTTACCAGATTGGCTTCAGATGGGAGGTAATGGCTGAAAGATGCTATCAGTGCTTTCAATTGGCCCCTAATGACTATATCGGGGGAAACGGACATTTACCCTCCGCTAAGCGCAGTTAGACTCACTAAGACAAAAGGCCATCTGACCAGCGAGGCTTTTGCCTCTAAGGATTGCAAATGTCTCGCTAATCAAATAAACTTTATTTAATTACTTACATCCCAATTATATTGGAACTGTTGAGTTGTATTTTGGCTGCTATCACTATTGAAAACATAAAAAAGTGCACGATTCACATTGTTCAAGACCAACTTGACTTGAGAAAAAAAAGACACGCAGCGGGACTTTATTTTCTCTTACTGCTCTTATATTTTAGAATAGCAATGAAGAAAAGAAATCCTATATGTTGGTTGCTTACTTAGCTGATATTGAAGACAGACTCACCTCAGCTGGTGTCTTTTGAAGCGTATTTATGGAAAAACATGCACAATAATTTATTCACAAATGTCAACAAATACCTTCCATCAATAATAATACTAAAATGCCTCTCATATTTTGACCGTTTCTCGGTAGCTTGTTTGTCTCAACTCTGCCTGACTGTTAATCTCTCTGTTCCCATAGTGACCAGTGAGCTGGTGATGCTGAGTCTTGACCTGGTGAAGACTCGACTGTCTGTCATGAGCATTGAAATGAGGAAGAACTTCATCCAGGTCATCCTCACTTCGCTGATTGAGAAGTCACCTGACCCCAAAATCCTCCGGGCGGTCGTCAAAATTGTTGAAGAGTGGGTGAAAAACAATTCTCCCATGGCTGCGAATCAGGTAAGGAGGAGGCTTTTCTCTGCGAGAGAGTACGGATTGTTCGACTCTGAATCAATATTCATTTACACAAAATATAATGTGTGCAAACAAATGGAAATGTGTGATTCAGCAGATTGTCGCATTATTTCTTTGACAATAGCAGATGTGACTGAACTGAATCAGCACATTACATTTTAAAAGGTGTGAAACAAACGACAAGCAAAGCACATTTTATAAACCCAGTAAGGTTAACACAAGCACAATACCCACAGAAGTGTCTTTGGTGTATGTGTGTGTGTGTATATGTGTGTATAAATTATTAAGATGTAGTACACAGTAAAAGGCTGAGCTGGACAGAGGGATGTGGTCACAAGAATAAAACCGAATAGATTATCTGTTTTATCTCTCTCTTTATCTCTCCTTTATAACCGACATCCCTCTTTTGCTCCTCCCTTTTAGATGCCTAACATACGTGAGAAGTCCGTCTTGCTGGTGAAGATGATGACCTACATAGAGAAGCGTTTCCCCGATGAACTTGAGTTAAACGCCCAGTTCCTGGACCTCGTTAATTACGTCTACAGGTAATTACCGCCATTCATCACATGGCCAAATGGCCGTGCCGCTGCCGCCATGCCATGTCCTTGCATCCATCTTAAAAGGAGGGATGAAGGTCGGGAGGTTGAGTCGGGGAAAGACGCGAGAGGTTGGGTCAAGGAGCAGTAAAAAAAAATAGAGATGAGGAGGAGGGGCTTTGAAGCAGGAGCAGTGTACCATTCATCTTTTTTTAAAAGATCAAAGTAAGGATAGGGAATAATAGATCATGCTAGATAAATGGAAAATGGTTAGAGTCAGTTGGTGGTACATGGAAAAAGAGTAATTGGGGTAATGTAGTAATGGGGTGGTGGCGGCGCAGTGGATATGACACGTGGGAGATCCAGGTTCGATTCCCACTGCGATACATCAACCCCTAGTGCTACCTCTGATATATAGCAATTGTAAGTCGCTTCGGATAAAAGCGTCAGCTAAATGGCAATTAATAATTAGAAATGAAAGCTGTAAATAGAGTAAAGGTGGAGAACAGGAGGGTGGCATTGTGTAGAAGGGACCAGAAAGACAGCACATAGTGCTAGAGATAGATAATGTGCCAAGGTGTTTCACCGGGCTAAAGTAGAGTCAGGACTCAGCCATCTCCTGACAGGACACCCAGTAGGTGGGGGCCAGAGGGGAGAGACTGTCCTACTGCCCGCTATTCATCAAACCTGGCTCTCTTTGTCTTTCTGTCTTACCCACATACACATTTAATCAGCCAGATGTGCCCTGTATCCCTCCACCCCATCTGCTCTTCATGTCAAAAGATTTAGAACGAGCACTAAAGCCATGATGGACAGCACGTAATGCTAATGGCATGATAAAGCAGCTGTGCCCGAACAGTGTGTGATTAAGAGAATGGCGCAGATAGGGGCAATATGCAGCTGGGGCAGCCTTGCCTTTTGTTGTTCCTTTTATCCCACCTTCCCTGTATCCTTCTGTTATGTGAATCATACCCATGAGGCCCATTTAGTGCAGCAGGATGATGTAGAAATGATGACATTTGTTATTTAAAGTGTTTAATGCATAACGGTTGGTGCTTCACTAGCAGTGGAGTATCAACATCAAAGATACTTAATTTCACAGAATATTCAGTATTAGCAGCCATCTCCTCAGTTCCACTTCAGTGATCCTCAGTATTGCACGCCACGGCTGTTTGAACGTACTGGGACCTTGCGTTTGAATGTTGCTATGAGATTACTTTTTGTGCTGCCTGGCCTGCCATATTTGTAAATCATCAATTAATCCCAGACAGGATTACATACTGCTAATTAGTAGTATGTGTAGTAATTGTGTCTACAGTTGCACAGAAATACCAGATAACAATGAGCTGTAAATACAACTTACATTGTATTCTTTGGATTATTTGTTTTGATCATTTCTTAAGACATTGGTACAAATGTAATAGTAAAGAAACAGAAACATATTATATTGATATGATCATTCATTTAAAAATGCAGTTAACAAAAGTAAAAGTCATGAAAATATAAGGTCTCAAGCCTCCTCAAATTGCTGCAAAATATCAGAGTTGTTTCAGTGATGATGGCTTCCAAACAGACCATAGAGTCAGCACATCTCTGATATACTCTCAACAAAAAATGAATATGATGCTCTCTTTTTTTGTTACGGTACGTGTGCTCCCATTTTCTGTATTGTATTTCAGTGTGTACTTAGTGTATTGTTTTGTTACATATTGTCACTTGTTTTTCACAACTGTCTTACTGCTTTGACTGCTTTCAGTAACAGCAGATGCTCTAAGTGGATAACATGTTTTATCACGAACAAAATGTCATGAATCACGCAAGTTCAATGGGTAAGAGCCAGCAAATAAATGTTTTGTCCTTCACATTGTTCAGGGATGAGAGCCTTTCAGGAAGTGACATCACCTCCAAGTTGGAGCCAGCCTTCCTCTCGGGGCTCCGGTGCACTCAGCCACTGATCAGAGCCAAGTTCTTTGAGGTGTTTGACGCCTCCATGAAGCGGCGTGTCTATGAGAGGCTGCTCTACATCTGCTGCTCTCAGAACTGGGAGGCCATGGGCAGCCACTTCTGGATCAAACAGTGCATAGAGGTAAACAGCGCTGCCTCTCATCTTTCAGTAGGCCTTTCAAGCCTTTTATCCAACATGGAAAAACTAATACCATTTTTAATTCATAAAAAGTTTGTTGTTTGGTTTAGTTTCGGCTGCCCTCTTGTCACGCTGAAAGTTGTCATGTCATTTACTATCGCTGATCTTTGCGTTTTTCCCTTGGGGTTTTGTGTGCGTGTTTTTGTGCGTATGTGCTTGTTAGCTGCTGCTGGCAGTGTGTGAGCGAAACACCATCATCGGCACCAGCTGCCAGGGATCCATGCTGCCCTCCATCACTAACGTCATCAACCTGGCTGACAGCCACGACCGCGCCGCCTTCGCCATGGCAACGCATGTCAAGCAGGAGCCACGTGAGAGAGAGAACAGTGAGACCAAGGAGGAGGTGGGACACACACACACACACACACACACACACACACACACACACACACACACACACACACACACACACACACACACACACACACGTTACCTACTGTGGTCCTGAGAAAAGATTAAAGCCTTGCTTCTTGCCTCTCCCAAAAGACGATTGTTTTCTCCTCTGCTCTGGCAGGATGTGGAGATAGACATAGAGTTAGCACCAGGTGACCAGACAGCCATCCCCAAGACTAAGGAGCAGGCTGAGAGAGATGCAGGCAACCAACTGCACATGCTGACAAATCGCCATGACAAATTTCTAGACTCACTACGGGAAGTCAAGGTAAGTTTGGCCTTTCTGACACCAGCACGTATTCTGTCCTACAGTGTACTGAGGGGCTGTTATTGGATTTTGACAAAGTTGGGGGGAAATGATGTATCTAAGCATTATGTTGAAGGATTTTTAGAATTGCCCTGATTACCCAGGGTGCTACTACTAGCAATATTCTACAGAATGTTTGAGATCTTTAACTTCATCATATATTTAAAACATTTTCCCTCTTCTATCCTGTTGTTAGAGTTGTTAGTGATCCAGAGCCCTGCTGATTTTTATTTTAGCAATAAGATGACACTGATTTTGGACGTGGAACATCAGTCGAATACAATTTACCAGTGTTGTGATACTCAAGATCGGTCTCAAGACCAAATTTTTAATTCCTTGGTCTCATCTCGGAATCGTCCGCATTTTTCCTCGGTCTTGTCTCGGTCTCGAATACGGAGTACTCTGGATTTTATTTTAAGACAGGTCAAGACCAAACCGCAGGGATTTCGCTAAATTGCCTGTCGGCATTGTCTGATTTATGCCTATGTGTTAAAACTTGCAAATGCAACCAATAACTTGACTCTTTTCAATTCGAAATTTGTTGCCGTAAAACCCCCCTCTCCCTGCCCCCTTTACACACACTCCCAAGAAAGTGAATGCGGGAGACCGAAGAAGAAGCTCTGGCTGTCTAACACAAATCTGGTCTTGGGTCTTGACTCGGTGTCGCCCTGCCTTGGTCTTGGTCTTGACTCGGTCTCAATCCCTCTAATCCGCAGCCTTGTCTCAGTCTCGAAAACACTCTGGTCTTGGTAAATGACTTGGTCTCGGTTCAGGTGGTCTCGACTACAACACTGCAGTTAACCACCCAGTAGGATAGTAAATCAGCAGTACTCTCCCGGAGACTAGGATTCTGAACCCTTGCCTTGCTGAGTCAACAGCTGTCATTTTTTTTTCTCTGCTCTGTGTTAGACGGGGGCACTTCTGAACGCTCTTGTCCAACTTTGTCACATCTCCACACCGCTGGCTGAGAAGACCTGGGTTCAGCTCTTCCCTCGCCTCTGGAAGATTCTCTCTGACAGGCAGCAGCATGTGAGTATAACATGAACGTAGTTAACTTACTCACTGGCTTCTATCTAGTTACACCCGACCAGAGCAACACAGAGCTAAGTAACTTCACTTGTATACACAGTATGTTTTAGAATTGCTCAGAGTACGTGGAAGTATGCTGATGGTTGAGGTTATATGTGTAACCAAGCCATCATATTTTTAAATGTTGTGAATATTAAATAAGAGAAAGAAGTGCACTTGCCTGAGGATGTTTTAAGCATCAGCAACAACAGAATGTCCATCCAGCTTTGTGGGGGAAACATTTGATGTAATTTAAATAAATATAATTATAAATATTTTACATTTGCATGGCATACAGTATTGTTGCCAATACTTTTTAAAATCTAAAATGTGTCCGTAGGTTGGCAAATTACTCTTTCAGAATCTCAATCATAAAGACAGATGCACGCTTACGTCTTCTCACTAATCCAAGTATTTTTGACTTGCACATTGCCTGTTAGTTCTCATTGTGTACACCCATCCACTCCCTATGTTCTTTTCTGTATCTTATCAATGACGCAAGCAGACATTAACTCTGACCTTGGCCCTCCCATTACCGTTTCAAAATGTGCAATTCCATTTAATGAGGACATATTCATGTATGCTAAATATGGAAACGGGACAGCAGAGGGAGGAATGCTGTAATGAGTTTAACGAACCAGATGCATATAGAGTATTTTTAGAGTTGTTGAAAGGCCTTGGTTATAAGTGATTGAGCTCCTAAACATCTGAAAGATGCAGTCAATAAAAATATGGCTTCAAAATGATGATATTTTCTTTTTTGTCACAGACACGAAGTCACAAATATGTCACATACTGTATGGTTATTCTGATGCCTGCCTCAGCTCTGCGTTTAATGCCCGTATTACACCATATCAATTACTGGAGCTCAGGCTTTATATCTCTGAGGGGATTATTACATGGGAATGATATAAAAGCACATTTTTTCTACAGAAGGAATTTGATGACATATTGGCCTTCTCCACTACCAGCCTAATTAAAGTGATCGTCAAGGCATTAATTATTCCATGCTGTCAACAGGCAGTGGAAATTATATTCATTACCGATGCATCATTTATTTCTGAGTGTGTGTCAGTCATGATTATCAGAGCACTAACTCCGCGGTCACACTCAGTCTATTCTGTCCGAATGTGGCCGTTCTGAGGGGCTCCATTGCATGGAGTGACCCTGTGCACTTCCAACAAAGCAAATATATATATATTTTTTTTTTTTATTTTTTTTTTTTGCATTACCTTATAATAAAAGTACTAAGTGCTAAATAGGCTGCATTATTTGAAAGTGAGTGACTACGACTGGGTTAAATGGTTGTAATCACTTGCATCATGTTAATATTTTCTAACATTGACACTATTTGTACATAAATATATGTATATAAAATTACAATTCAAGAATGAATGGACTTCCAGTGACATGTTGGTCATTTTTCTTCTACATACAATTTCTCATTTGTCCCTTCCCAGTCATCTTACCTGTTTTCTCTTACCTCTCTTTTCCTGTTTCCTAACAGCTCTCTGTTACTGGAAAACAGCATCATGTTGCATCCCATACATGCAACAGAATGCCTTTATCAATATGCTATATCAGTGCACTGCTGCTTAAGTGAAACTGGCTAGTTGATGTGCTGTCTCTCTCTCCCCTCTCCAGGCTTTGTCAGGAGAAATGAGTCCTTTCTTGTGCAGTGGCAGCCACCAGGCCCAGAGGGACTGTCAGCCCAGTGCCCTAAACTGCTTTGTTGAGGCCATGTCCCAGTGTGTGCCTCCTATTCCCATCCGCCCCTGTGTGCTGAAGTACTTGGGCAAGACACACAACCTCTGGCTGCGCTCCACTCTAATGCTGGAGCAGCAGGCCTTTGAAAAAGGCCTCAGCCTGCACAGCAAACCCAAGCAGAGCACAGAGTTCTACGAGCAGGAGAGCATCACACCACCTCAACAGGTAATGCATTTTGATATAAGCTTGGAGTTGGCCATATTAGCTTTTGTATGACCCTCAAATACCTTTTATTATTTTGGCTATTTTCCACTTATATTTTAATAACTTGACAATGGACAATCTTCACACAATGTAGTGTTACTACCTCCAGGACTTTATTTCTCGGGAAAGCAGTAACAAAATGGATCATAATGTGACACCCTAGCCCAAAAGACAGAAGAAAGCAGCCATCTTTTTAAATGTGCTACTGTTTTTTTTTATTTATTTATCCATCTCTTCAACAGTGGAGGATCCAGAGATATATTTGTCACATGTGTGTTGCAGCCTCGTATTTAAAGTTGGAAAATATCTGCCTCTTATCCTGTTTGAAATAAACCCATTAGCAAAGCTGCTCGCATTCAATTTACAATTTTGATAACTGGAAATGTTTCAATTTGTTCTGCTGCCATTCACATTTTGTTCTACTTGCCTATAGGAGATTTTGGACTCCCTAGCAGAGCTCTACTCTCTGCTCCAAGAGGAGGACATGTGGGCCGGCCTGTGGCAGAAGAGGTGCAAGTTTCCCGAGACCGCCACAGCCATTGCCTACGAGCAACATGGTTTCTTCGAACAGGTGAGAGAAAGCTTGAAAGGAAACCACTGGCTGCTTTAAAATGAATGTATGATCTTACTTAGTATATACTGTTGCCAGTTTATTTGGTTCACCATCCTACAAATAAATCCTACCTCCTTGAATATGTTATTTAACTTTATGGGCAGTAATTTGTGGTGCTGTTAAATTATATTGCATCTTGCTGAGAGGTGTTTCTAATCGTATGTCCAACCCATTTATATCAATAAGGATAGGAAAAATGTTGCAGCAAGTTGCATCAACGCAGTCATGTTGGGCTGATAATCATTTAATTAGCCTCAAAAAGCTTGTTATAAAATCTGTCCCGTGTCTGTTTAGGCCCAAGAGAGCTACGAGAAAGCAATGGAGAAGGCTAGAAAAGAGCACGAGAGGAGCAACGTCTCGCCAGCCATCTTCCCTGAGTACCAGCTGTGGGAGGACCACTGGATACGGTAAGATTTCTGGATCCCAGAGGGCAGTCTTGTGTTACACATCAAGAGAGTCAGAAGAGCACAAAACCTTAGTGGATTTTCACTTGAATACCTTCAAATATTAATACATTCATATATACTGTGCACCATTGATTGTTCAAACCAGATAACATTTATTCCATTCATCAAATGAGCAGGGCATTCAGACGGCATTTGAAGAATATAATGAGCAAACTGAATTTCTGTACAATATGTATACGTTTCCTTTATAAACCTGCAGGCCTAACTTTACTTTTTGTTCATATATGGATGTGGCATTGGTGCTGTTGCTGGGAAAATATGCATCTGCAGGGAAATCCATCAAGTCCAATTTCGTTGTGAATTAAATGGCTTCTTAATAACTTGCCACAGTCTAGGATGACCAGCATGCCTCCCTGCAGAACCAAATGACTCTCCCAGTAGTATGCCTGCCTGTTAAAAACCCATTATTGTTATTTTACATAAGGGTCCAATGTTAATTGTATTTTACCATGCAAATAATTCAAAAAATTAAAAGACACACAGCTATATGTGTGAGACTAAGAAACCACAAGGGGCCTATGCAAATATGATTTTTTTTTGTTTGTTTTTTAAAGCCCAAATGATAACCTGTGTCTTTTTAGCCAGGCAAACCTCCCACAGTGATCGCTCCAAATGCATCCACACACTGTGAATTGGACTAACAAAAAGGATGCATTTTACTGCTAAAATGTTGTTTAGCTTAGCCGTAGCACATTTAAAAGCATCCACTTTTTAATGTTGCCTAAACTTTTCATCTCCCCTCGTCTTCATTATTCCAGCTGTTCTAAGGAATTGAACCAGTGGGAACCTCTGACAGAATACGGCCAATCTAAAGGCCACTCCAACCCTTATCTCATGCTCGAGTGTGCTTGGAGGGTTTCCAATTGGGCTGCCATGAAGGAGGCTCTGGTACAGGTGAGGAGTGCGCAGTCCCCATGTAGAAATGTGTTCATGTATGGATTTCTACACACATAAACACACAATCTGCAGCACATGAGTGCTCTCACTGTCTCCCAAAGGTTGCAATAACCTTGAACAGTGTTGACAGAAAAAAAGAAACTACAACCACAAATTCTCGCCAACACAATCACAGACACAGTGGAGCCTCGAGACTTGAAGCCAGTGAACCAGAGACTTCACTTTTTTTTTCTCCATTTTATTCCTGGTTTCCCGGTACAGTGCTGTATATTAGGCACAGGCCTTGTGTCAGTGTATAGTAACTTGATATTGGGACCGTCCGGTCCCTGCACAACCCCTCACCCCCCAGGGAGAATGAGAGAGCTGGCTGTAAAGCTGTGGAAATGCAGTTCAGCTGTTTGCTCTGTTAATTTATTGGCTTCATGTTTCCTAAAACAAAGTGTAGACTGGTGGCGAGCGTGTGATAGTACCTGACACATAACAAATACTCCTGCTTTGCTCTTTCAAGGAGACTTGGAACCAATCCATTGAGCCGGTCTGTCCTAAGGTGACACCTAATTAAATAGTCTGGATGGCAACACTAACTCCGCTATATCCCTTCCTCCGTGTTTCATTCCTTCCTTCCTCAGTGTACCCATTTCTCTCGTCTCCCATTTCTCCAACTTCTCTTCTTTACTTGGTTTTCTTTTTGTTATTATTACTGCCATTTCTACTTGCACCTCCATGTCTTCATCCCTCGCTCTGCAGCATTGGTTTTAGTGGCTAATATTTACGACAGCTGTGTGTGTGTGAATAATTACCCCGGCATCTGCTGCAGGGTGATTTTGTTTTACGGTGGAGGAGAGGAGCAAGGCTTTCAGTTGCCTGCCTGCCCACCGCTCACCAGCTCAGAAGCAAAGTCCAAATGTCCCCGCTTTCAATTAAAGCTGGCTCTTGATAAGGGCGGCCCTGTCTCCAGGATATTCATCAAGCGTCACCCCTGATAAGTGCGCTCTGACACATCGCTGTAATTCTCTCCAACATCGGAAGAGTATACACAAATACACACCTATGCTTTCTCATTTTCTTGCTCTTTTCTTCTCGCATTCTGTCTTTCTCTCACTCACTTAATAAGAAATAAACACCGCAGGTTTGACATAGCAGGCTGCCCTGGGCTATTGTTTGTTTAGTGTTAATGCACTCAGCGTTTTAATCAATAGCCTTTTCCTGTCCTCCGTCTCTGACTCGTCGGGTTGATTAGTCATTAGTACAAAAGTCCTGCTGAAACCATTCAGAAAATAAATTGCAGTGCAGTATTGTTGTGTTTGTATTAAATTATGCAAGGAAAGTGTCATAGCCCCTTACCCCGTGGATGTTTTCATTTAATTAAAACTGCCACTCTCAACACTGTAGGGAGTGTACGCTATTCTGCCTGAAATCATACGGACAAACCTAAACACACGCAGGAAAACCGCGCGCCATCTGTTTCTAGAGAGCATGTCACCAATTCCACATTTATTTAGGTGTTTATTCTTAACCTTTTTGAGCTGCAACTAACAGCTACTGTCTGTCAGTCAGCTGTTTTCAAAAGTATACATTTTTGTTGTTTTGTTGTACGAGCATAAGGCAATAAAGACAAAAATAAAAAAATCTGTATTACCTTAAACAAGATATTCGTTGAGGAGATGGGCAGTCTTCTCAAAATGTAATCTTCTCGGCATTTGACCCTGTGTGCTACCAGTGTGGCTTTTGCAGGATAACGGATTACTTTACAACATAAAAGATGAAGCTGTTTGTGCGAACACAAGTGAAGCTTGATTTTTCTGGAGACAGCAGATGGTAGAATAAGTAAAAGACTGGTGAAAGAAACAAATTACAGCACATTTATACTCTTCAGATGAATGCAAACAAGCAAAACTCGCATTTACAGCAGCAGCATTCTTGTGAATCATCTTGACATGTGGCAGAACATTTGAGAACGACAGATATTCAAACCCCTGCTGTCGTGAGACTGAGCCTCCACCATGATCTCATCTTTTTATTGTAGATATGGTGCGTTCTTTTTGCCTCGCAACTCGTATTTTACGAGGTCAAAGTCGTAAACACGCCCCCTGACCTCGTATTTACGAGCTCGGAACTCGTACAACCACCTAGTACCCCGAGTTCAAAATCCAACATGGCTGCTCCCTGTGTCGACAGTTGTGAAAGCTGTAGTAACATAGTTATAAGCACTTCTGTGTTATTTGTGTCACACTAAATCAGTCGTACATGCAGCGCTGTCTTCTATCTGTGTCACGCGGTTTGTATGCACAAAAAACAGCGTATGCGTTTAAACTGGCATTGCTAACAATGGCTAACCTGGCTAAAGCTAATGAAAACAATGAAAATCCAACTTGCAAAAAGAACGCATTCAACTTATGTGTGTGTGACGTCATTCCCAGTTGCGACCTCCGACTTCCGAGGCAAAAAGAACGCACCATTATACCAAGGTTCACCAATTAATTTGACAGTTGTATGTTGATCTTTAAAAAATGTTTGTCATTGCCAACCTATTATACTTTCAGAACAAATGTTATTATTATAAATACTTAATATATGTCTTCTGCTTCTATAAATATGTGTTGAAACATGGACATTGACATTCTGTATGGATCTCCAGGTGGAGCTGAGCTGTCCTAAGGAGATGGCGTGGAAGGTGAACATGCACCGTGGCTACCTGGCCATCTGCCACCCAGAGGAGCAGCAGCTCAACTTCATAGAGCGGCTGGTGGAGATGGCCTCCAGCCTGGCCATCCGCGAGTGGAGGAGGTTGCCTCACATCGTCTCCCACGTGCACACGCCGCTGCTGCAGGTCAGTGCACGAAATGAATGGAGACTTTTTCCTGTTGAAATGCTCCAGATAGACTGACCCGGCAGTCAGGATGCCAAGGGAAGTCGGTTTATTATGATAAGCACTTGAAGAGATCCATTTCAAGAGATCATCAATAGCCCTGAGACGTTGTTGAGTTAACGCTGACAAAGGCCTCTATCTCTCCACTCCATTTTGTAAAATTGAGATAGATGATTAAAAAAAAAGAAAAAATCCCCAAAAAAACTTTTAAGCCTCTTTGATTCCACTACGAGAGATTACAATAGACAGGGGCAACGATGAAAAAGGAGAAGGAGAAAATTGAAAAACGTAGAGAGTGAACAGAATGGGGAGATGTGGTGAAAGAAGAAGAGGAGGGAAGAGAGTTGGTTTAGAATGGCTGTAATTACTTCCCTGCCATCAGATACTATTTGATTAAATACCTGCAGCAGAATTACATTTACATGATGAATGGGACGGTCTGAATGAAGGTTAGAAAAGGGCCATCAGCTGATATTAACAGATAATTGTGAAAAATATTGTATTGCCTAATTTATTTTGTTTTGGGAGATTTTACTTTGGAGCGGGGAAGGGTTAAGTCTTCAGCACAGCTCTGATTCACTACATTTATCTTTTCAAAATGGGTATTTGAATTGGGTGACTACGTTCTTTGGACGTGTGTGTGTGTGCGTGCGTGCGCGCTTGCGCTTGCATATGTGCAGTCCAATTATTTACCCTAGCCAAGGGAAAACAAGCTATTTATTCCTCTAGCCAGTCAAGCGGCATGTTGTAAATCTCCATTCCAAACTCTATATCTCACATTCACGACTCCATGAGCCTCGAAGAATAAGAAGCCCAGACTCTGCAAATACACAACGGCTCAAATACCATTTGAATCAAGTTATCATCAAATCCTAGCTCTTAGCAGTGACCGGCGATCAGTGGATTATCTTCCACACTATCGATTATGAGGGCTGGCATTAATATTGATTGATGAGTAGTTATAATGGAATTATTGATTATATGTTCACAGAGTGGCTTTGGGCCAATCAATGAGGCTCTTTTTCACGGAATGAGGTAGAAGCCCTCGCTTATCATTTTCCCATCTCCCTGTCCTTTTTTTCTGTGCCATATCGGAGCAGATTAGCCATTGAAGTTATGTAGGAAGACATAATGATTTTCCCCTCAAAATGATGTCGGTGGCGTAAAAGAAAGACTGTATTTCTAATGCAAAAATGTTTGCAACGTTTCTGACATTTTCACCATATGCAGGACCACAACTTACTTCTACTAATGTTATCTACTAAAGTGGCCTAAAAAGATGAAATGCAAATTAAATTGCGTCAAATGTTACCAATAATGCGTGTTAATGCCTTGCTACAAGAAGCTATGAGAAGTCATTTCTTTTTTGTCATGGTTATGTTAGAGATGTTCAGGTATAGCTGTCTGTGGAGGTAAAGCTGTTTGGTCACTTTGATCCATCTTGTTTTGAGGCTTTCAGTCCCCGGGATTGTTGAGTATGAGTCTTAAGCCAGTGACCTAAAAGAGGACAGCCCTAGCATTGTATTTTGTCATCATATCCGTCAATACCATAACCGTAACGGTCTTCTCTTTCTTATCATTTCATCTTTTATGTTTGTAAGTCTTAATGCTTTTACCTTACAATCATTTTTCCATCAACGCAGCAGTCTAATGTCTTACCATCAGCTTTCTTCTTGTTCTTTTCATCCATCTGATCTTTGTTCTCCTTATATACCACACCATCATTCCACCTCTTAACTAAATGTCTTAACTGATCTACAAACACTCCACTATTTTTTCTGATTCTCCTCCTTTACATTTCTATTGATTCAAGTTGTTTAGGATTTTTAATGAAGTTCAGCTTCATTCGCCACATTTCACCACACACTGAAGACAACAAGAAATAATGGGAGAGAGATGAGGCAGAAATATATTTGTAATGGCTCACTGCACACAAAAAAAAACCTTGGTAGGCCACATGTCAAAACACCCTAAAGCAAAGACAGAAAACAAACAGTTGACATGAGATATCTTAAACTTGACCAGTCACTGATTGACAGCAGATGGACACCATGTGTGTAATGCAGTGCAAACTAAGCGGGACATTTGGCTAGCGGCATACATTTGTTGAGATGTGTAGACAGAATATTAACACGATTAAGTGCAGCTGGTACACTGTCTGGACCAAATCTTTAAAGCAGCCCTGGGGACGCAAGATGTTGACTGTAAACAAAAAAGTTAGCGATTGCCAGCATGAGAAGCATTTGGCTGCTGCTACAGATCTCCCACCTTGCATGCATCTTAAAAGTTTGAAGTTGGAGTCAAAGAGCCAAGTGAGTGTGGTCAAGATACTCACTCGCATTTTTACTTCTAATTCCCCCCCAGGCGGCACAGCAAATCATTGAGCTGCAAGAAGCAGCCCAAATTAATACAGGGCTTCAGCCAGCTAACCTAGGCCGCAACACCAGCCTCCACGACATGAAGACAGTGGTGAAAACCTGGAGGAACCGACTGCCCATTGTTTCTGATGACCTGTCCCACTGGAGCAGCATCTTCATGTGGCGCCAGCACCATTACCAAGGTACGAGACACACTCTGACACACCCAGTACCGCTCTAAGCTCAAGACCAGTGATATTGAAACACATGTTTATCTTCACATGCATGACTCTTTACACATAGTATGTGTATTACAGAGTGCCGCTCTCATGCAGACACTCTCAGATTGCTGCTCATGTTTCTCCTAGTTCCAGGAAGGTGTCTCCTTTAAAAGGCCACAAGTTGCAGAACCCCCTCAGGGTCTCTGTACGTTTCCAAATGTCAGCTCGCTAAAGCACTCTCTCTATCGCTGCAGGACACGCACACACACACACACACACACACACACACACACACACACACACACACACACACTTATTTACCTTGCTCAGTGCTCTCTCCCGCAGTGACTTTGAAACCATTCAGAGAGGCAGCCACTGCAAAATGTGATGTCTCAAGCAACTTGAGCTCCAACTCGCACTGTGAGGCGCTGAAATAATGATGGCAGTGGTTCTGCAGCACCATGCCAATGAAATCCACTTCATTTATACCTGACAGCCTTCAAACTTATGTTGAAGTGAAATGGAATTTTCTTGATGAAATTCATCGCCATGGCCCATTTACTGTTCAATACGTTTAGTGTCCCCAGTGCCCTCCTCTGCATTATGACACCAGAGCTTTCATACTGCTCCAAGTTCCCCTCTTTTTGTTTACTTATTCAAACATGACACTTGTATAAAGGGGGAAAAAACATGTTCATTACTGTTTTGTCTCTGTCCACAGCCATAGTGACGGCGTATGAGACGAACACACAGCATGATCCAAACAACAACAATGCCATGTTGGGAGTTCATGCCTCGGCTTCCGCTATCATTCAGTATGGAAAGATAGGACGCAAACAGGTACTGGTTTAAGTTTATGAGCCTTTTTAGTCAGATAAATGAATCAATAAGCAATAATAAGTTCAACATTTGATTTCCTCTGATCCCTTCGACCTTTTTAATTGTTTGTAAAACCACAGCACACTGTTGTCTCCCCAGGGTTTGGTGAATGTGGCTCTGGATATTCTGAGTCGTATCCATACCATCCCCACAGTTCCCATTGTTGACTGCTTCCAGAAGATCCGACAGCAGGTCAAATGTTATTTGCAGCTGGCCGGCGTCATGGGCAAGAATGAGTGCATGCAGGTAAGATGGAATGTGAACTTCTCCTATATTATATTTCAAATTAGAGAATCAGTATTGCCTATTTATTTTATTTATTTATTTATTTATTTGACCTATGCATTAAGTATGGATGCATATGCAAGCATAAACCTACCTGGCTCTTATTCTGCCCCTATCTGATTTGAGCATATGATGTTTTACTGATGAAAAACACAAAAAAAGTGCATTGAAAGTAAGTGTGGTTTTACCATAAACAACAGTTGCAAGTAATTGGCACGATCTCAATACCTTTGAGCCTCAGGATTGTTTGGTAAAACTCTGCCCATAATTAATAATATATTAAAAATGTCAGTGGGTTAATGAGTGTGTTAGTCACGTTCAAAGTCACTCTTGGTTTTATTATCTTGTAAGTAAGTCATGAAATTGCATTAGCAGTATCACTCTCTAGAAGGAGCCCAAGTCAATTAGTTTGTACAATGGAATTATGTGTGATCAAACATGATGTTGCATAAAACATATTGCACCATAATTTGGACTATGTTCATGCATGCTCCAATTTGAAATAAGCCAACCTCTACTGAAGAACAACACATTTGATGCATTTGGTGTGATTTAAGTACTCGGGTTGATTTGTGTTCGCAGTAGCTGTAGGCGTCGTTAGCGGTTCTTTGAGTGTGAAAAGTAGTAAGAGCAAGAAGTGTTTGGGTGGCTCTAGGTGACAAGTTATAGCAGGGAGACTTATAAGAGAGTGTAACTCAGGAGCTTGCGCTTAAGCCCATGCAGTGCTCTGATTAATAGAAGCAGTTCAGCACACCACAAGTCATTAAAAGTGCCAGTAGACACTCTTCTTTCTCTCTCTTCTATCTCATCTCCTCTGGTTCTCTCTGTCTCTCTCTCCCGCTACACATCGTTTGTCACAGCAGTACATAGGGGACACCTAATCAGAGGCTCACCATAATGGAAGTTTAGTTCCCCTAACACCTCTTTTCGTACTTCTTAATGAACACCGAGCCGTTTGTTTGCTTTTCATCTGTGATTATGGCCCTGTCATAAACAGAATTTCGTGGGATCTTTTTTTTTTTTTTGCGATTTCTCTCCCTGGGCGACAACGAAACTTTGGTTTGAAGTTTAAACCTCTGTTGTTCCCTTCTTTGTCTGTTAGGGTTTGGAGGTGATAGAGTCGACCAACCTGAAGTACTTCACCAAGGAGATGACGGCTGAGTTCTACGCTCTGAAGGGCATGTTCCTGGCTCAAATCAACAAGTATGTCTATCAGTGCTCCAGCTGTCTGTTCATTGACTACCTTCCCATCTATGCTCAAGCATCTAAGTCACTTTGTAGCCAATTTTACTTCTTTCACCTATTTTTTTTTTAACGATCTAAATCTACCGTTCTGCCTGTCATTGTCTTCCTTTTGCTCATTCTCACATTGTCCTCAAACTGTGTCAGTGGTCCCTGAACTCTGCGTGGGTGTTTTTATCCTGTCAGGACAATGGCAGTCATATTTAATCTGCACTTCTCGCCTCAAACTGACGCACCTCTGAGAATTGGTTACTAGGTGACGTGGTTTAGATGTTAAAGTACATCGGTGTCAGTAATGTGTTTTTGGCTGCAGGGGTTGCCTGTGGAGCGCACGACTGCTCCTTCCATGCTTTGCTGGGCCGTGCAAACCCACAGCCGCACTCTTCAACACCCTTTCCCCTTCAGCACCCCCCTTTTCACCCGTCATCTTTGACGTGACATGGCATCCTGAGGGGTGAAAGACAAATTGAGGAAGGCTTATTAAATGTATATGCAGCTCAATAATTAACTCGAGGCAATTTACAGGAATCTATGGGATCAGCAGAACTTGCCTCCACCTCAGCGGGCTTTATTGCAATCATTAAGTTTACCCTACACTGGGGGAGAATTAACAGCAGAGTGGGGGTGTGTGTGTGTGTGTGTGTGTGTGTGTGTGTGTGTGTGCGCGTGTGCGCGCAACCACATGTGCTAAGGATTTTGGGATCATTCAATTAAACGGGTGTCAGAGATTTGACAGTCTGTTGGGTGCCTGCGCTCCTGTTGAGTCGGGTAGTAGAAACTGTTAATGTACTTTAACGCTGGCAAAGTGACTGAGGCAACCCCATTAAGTATTACTGGAGGGTCTTCGGCTCTGACTCCCACAGCAATCAAGCTCCCATTTTTTAATCATATGCCAAAATGCCTTTTATAATAACACATTTTAATTGATTGGCTTGGGAGACATGTCACTGTCAGTAAGCGGGAGAGTAGTTTTGGAAGAACTCCTAAAATGGAGGTCCATTTACCAACTAAGACTTTTCTATTGACAGGCCCCCTCTCCTTGTTTTGACTGCAGGGTAGTGTGTCTCACGGTGCCTCTTGCATCTTATTTATTAATCAGAGGCTGAAAGGTGTGTAACAATTATTCAGACTGCATGCCGACGTGAGGTTAGAAGCTGTTTGGCGTGGTGAAAACGGCTGATGATTCAGAATGTATTTCCCTGTCAGCATAAATGGTGCATTCAAAACTTAGGTCTGCTGCCAGATTTCCCCTGTCTATTCCCTTGCCCGCTACTTAACAGTTTCTGAATCGAATATTTAAAGTGGGGCTTCTAGATTGCTGTACCAGGATTAAAAATCCCAAGGAGTCTCAAGTTTATCAGCCTGCAGATTGTTGTTCTTCACGGTGAATGATTTGTATACAGATAAATATAGCCATTACACTGAGGATTCTTACTTTGCTGCGGCTCTGTCATTTCTGATAAAATAGGAAGATGTCGAGCTCATATGTCACCCAGTATTACGCGGATTGATCTGCACAGTACGATGAGGTTGGGTTCAACTCATATTACATAGATAGCAACACGCCTGAACCCTTGGTGACATTAATTCATGCTGGGTTAAATGCTTACTCCGTAAATCCCGAGGGGAAAGGCCTTGAAGATTACAGCAAATGAAATATGGTGCTTATTGATGTATAGGACATCATTAAGAATGTCATCATCATAATCTGTTTCTCGCACACTTCATCTTTCTCCTTTTTCTTGCGTTCCTTCAAACCCCCCCTCTCCCCCTTTCTCTGCAAGTATTGCATCCATCACTTTTATCCCTACCCCCACTCTTCAGTGTTCCTCCCGACTTTGTATCTCTTTTTTTCCACTTCCCTTTCACTCAATCCTACTTTGTCTCCTTTACCACCAGCTACCACCCTTTGCTCACTTGCCCTTCACTTGTCTGTCCCTCACTCTCTAACGGTTTTCACCTTCCCTCCCTTCTTGTTCCAGGTCAGAGGAGGCCAATAAGGCCTTTTCGGCAGCAGTACAGATGCACGATGTCCTGGTGAAGGCCTGGGCCATGTGGGGTGACTACCTGGAGAACATCTTTGTCAAGGACCGCCAGCTCCACTTGGGAGTGTCCGCCATCACCTGCTACCTTCACGCCTGCCGCCATCAAAACGAGAGCAAGTCTCGCAAATACCTAGCAAAGGTGATAAGGGAACTGGGAGGGGGCCCTTTTGTGCGATTATCCATGTTCAATGTTTGGTAGGCTACATGTGAAGACCTATTATGAAATGCTAATACTTTTTGTCATGTCAACAACCACTCCTGCACCTAACCCCTGTTTCTATAAAACCAGTAGCCTCATTTAGGCCTTGTTTCAGATAGTCACTTTAAATTTCCTAGTTCACTGACCCCATCACGTTAGTGTTGCTGATGAGAAAAAAAAGACATGTTTTTTTCACCCCTCTCAGTCTCTGGCACAGGTACAAGCAGAGAGTAGTAATTTGATTGATTACAGTCCAGTGGTAGACGGTGTGGATGGGTTCCCACGGCCAGATCGATGGTGGAGTGAAGGCCATCATCTAGCACGGGGGGGTTAACAAACTAATGGCCTCCACTGATGCGCCAATCTCATGACCCTCTACATGGATTGACCTTTCTCTAACAGTCAGACCAATGCTACCATACTCACCAGTTGAGTAAGCCTTGTCCGGGAGGTAAAGAGGTGGACTCTTTGCTAATAACCATCCCACCTTCGTACGCAGACACGCACCAACTCATTCAATACATCCCCCACCGGTCCATCCAGAGGTTAGCAAAGAGAGACCTCAATTTTCTCTTATAGTAGTTAAAGCACTGGGCCCTGCTGTACTAGAGTGAGGTGGTTCTCAATATCAAGAAAAGCGGCAACATCAAATAAGATGATCACAGCACAAAAAGCAAGAAAATAATGGCAAATTTAGGGCAATTCTTGGTACATTTTTGCTTTTGCAAACTAGATTATTCCTTCTTTTTTTTCCTTCATTAATTAACGACTTCGAGGGGAGGGGCTGAGAGATTGTGAAAATGTACTAAACTGCCTGCTGGGTCTCTGCTTTCAAAGAGCCACAGGAGAGTGGGATTAGAGAGACTGATCCGAAAAAAGAGCAAGAGACCAGCTACCTCTGTGTGTCAGGCTGGATAAATAATAAATATGGTCTTGCCACATTCAGTGTTAGCATTAGGCATTGCTTTCATCATCTGTTCTAATAATGGCTGCTACCAGCTTCACATCTCAATTAGATGTTTTTCTTGTGACCCCCCCCCCCCCCCCCCCCCCCCCCCCCCCCCCACTGGCATTGGGCTGCCAAGCCTGGTTGGCAGTGCTTAGTCCTGATGGGTGAAGTGAGATGACCAGTCATTATCTGTAATTGTACACAATCTGTGTACCAGGGTTGGCCCAGTGAAGAGATCCTGGGGGGGCTGAGTGGGGCTAATGTCTTCGTCGTAATGTAGATGCACACACAAACACACCATTGGAAGTGAGATCACATCCACATTGGCTCAGCTTTGATCATGGTAACGTTTGCCAAGATGTACTCTGCAGCCCCGCTCCTGCTGTGAACAGAGCCAGGGAAGCAGCAAGGGTCTGATTAATGATAGAGACCTTACCTCTTGCTACTTGGTGTCTTACAGTAGTTACTTTATTCTGAAATTTATGGAACATTTTAACGTGACTGCCTTAAGTGTTGCCTTTAGTGTGTTGTTTTTTTCCCTTCTTTCCTGACCTGTCTTCACCTTCCTCCCACCCTTTTCTCACATTTTTCGTGTTCCTGTTGCATCTGTAGGTGTTGTGGCTACTCAGCTTTGATGACAAGAACACCCTGGCAGATGCTGTGGACAAGTACTGCATTGGAGTCCCGCCTATCCAGTGGTTGGCATGGATACCGCAGCTCCTGACCTGCCTGGTCGGTTCAGAAGGAAAACCTCTGCTCAACCTAATCAGCCAGGTGAGGCCTTTACAAAACTCCCTATCCTATAGCCAGATCTAGATCCCCACTGAGCTTAAGCCAAAAAGCTCTTGGCCGGTTTTCACGCGTATCAATGAAAACATATGTCAGCAACAACAGCTTTGTCAAATAATCTTACCATTCAGAATATGTTTGGAAACCATCTCTTCCCTACCCTTGTTTAATTTTTACTTGTCTTCTTCAGCTTCATGTCTGGATGTCCTCTCCACTCATTCATTCATTTTGTTCTCCTGGCTTCTTTTATCCATTTGTGGCAGCACATCTGGCCGGTGTGTGTGCACATCAGTGCTCATGCACGTCTTTCTAATCAAAATAAATTAACTGCATTCACGCCAAAGTGGCCTCTCACCTGCTTCCTATTTACCAAATTAAGCATTCCGATTATTTCACCGTCCCGTTTACAGCGATTTATTGGCTTTCACCAGTCCCTGGTGAATTGGTTTTTAAATTATTTGTTCAAGAAATGATTATAAAGTTAATATTGTACGCATCCGCACTGCAGGAACAGAGCTAGTAATTAAACCGAGGACTAATTTGCTTTGCTTAATGGGAGTATTATTTCCGCACAATTTGAAGAGGATGATCTTCAAAGAGTAGTCTGCTATAACAAACAGCCATCCTCTCAGCAGAGGAGGAATATTGTATAGAGGATATGAGGGAGAGTGTGGTGGAGGATAAAGAGGAGAGGCAGGGTTTTAGAAGTGGGCAGTGTAATAGAATGATGTAGTATCATGGAAAGCCAGACAAAGTGTGTGATGAAGTTATGATTATTTTGGGAATCCTCTCACCCACCTCACATTTGTAGCACAAAGAGGAAACATCACGCTGATGGTTTGTTAGGCTCATTAACAAGCTGGCTTAATGCAAGTTAACTGTTAAATAAATGAACATAGCGGTATAAACCTACTGAATCATTTGCATTCATGTTTTGTCTTGGATTTTTATGTAACCTTTATGTAATCCTGTGAGGTTGTTTTATCCTTCTAGAGGACATTTAAACGGGACATCTGGTTTAAAGTTGTGACCTCTTAGTTACAGTTGAGTCACATAAACTAGTACCTGCCTTTTACATGTAAATGAATACATGTCAATGGGTGACTGTAGAAATGTGCCATGTATGGAGTTCCAGTCCTCCCTTTGGTCTGCCTTGTCACCCTGTAATGACTGAAGGGTAAAAGGTTGACACCCTTTTCTTCCTCCCTGTTTTTATGTCGAGAGAGAGACACATTTTAATGCGGGGCAGGCTTTGTCTCTGCCGCTCGTCTGAATTATTTAGAGTTTCTCTGCGGCGGCGGGATGTTTAAAAAACGTATGTTGAAATATTGATGAAGGTGAGGAGAAGAGCGCCTGGGGGCAGGCGGGAAGATGAATCAGAAGTTATCAGAGTATCCCAACACCCCTCCCCACACTGGCTCCCAGCCCTCCCTCGCTGCCTCCTTGTCTTCCACTCGGCCTCTTCCCCTCGGCCCACCTCAGCTTCGCCAAAATATGCCAGTTCTTATCTTCCCATTAGTGGGCTGATCTCTGGTACCTCCTCCTCCTCCTCGCTGCCTTCCTTCCTCTTTTATCTTTAATGCTGCTGTTAGCTGCCACCTAGAACTCCTCCTTCCCATTTCTCAATCTCAAAAGTGTATTTTTCACTTTAAATTTCTCAGTTTTTGAGCACTTTGAAATTCAATTCAATTCAAAGGGAGAATTCCAAAAATTACGCATTTACTATATATATAGTTGAAACATATCAGTGATTTAAAAAAGGCAGTGTGTAAACATTTACAGGATACTGTATATGTATAAGGTGTGCACATACCTTTATTCAACTTAATACATCTGCAGTGTTGTGTATACAATTTTCATAGTCAGACAGATTACTTTATTAATCCCCGCAGGGAAATTAAGGTGTCTTCGCAGCCAAGTACTTAAATACAGTTACAACATAAAACACTACTATTAATACAGTACAATGAAATATGATGCAGTCGCAATACAATACAAATGCACTTAAAAAGGAGGGATACAATACAACTACATTGGGACTACATACTGGATGAGGTGCAGAGAGGACATACGGCAAGTATATCGATGCGTTTGTAAATAAATATTATTAATAGTATATATAAAAGTGAGTGAAATTATAATAATTATTCTGGACTGTTGAGTTGATAGAGACTAATAGTGGTCATCTAATAGGGGCAGATGAGTTATGGAGTTTAATGGCAGCAGGTATATACATATTCACTTCACAGATATGGGTAGTTTTAAACCTATCAGCAAATTTGCAGGATGAGGAGGTGACAATTACTTATTTAGAGGTTTTTTGTGACTGTGGCTTTTTTGCATTGGAAGCATTTTACAGATTGCTGTGCTTTAGCCACAAAAGAGCATTTAAAACCCTTTGGTGGTGGCTGAAGGTGCTCCATAGCTGCATTAGCTCACCACTGAGGAAGTGGAAAGTGTTATCCAAGATGTAGTTCAATTTGATAATAGTTTTTGCTCTTTCCTTTTGCATTCTCCAGGCTGTCCAGGCTTAGAGCTACAACAGCAGCAGCCTCTTTCACCAGTTAGTTAAGCCTATCTGTCTCCCCTGCCTCAGTGCTGCCTTTACAGCACACCACCGCTGACTCACTGTCCACATAGTCGTGAGTTATGTGGATTAAGGGAGCGTGAGTGTCTTGAAGAATTTGAGACCTGCTGAGATCTGGAACAGCTCTTTCAGTTGTCCACTGACTCTAGAGAATTATAGTATGTTGTGGGTAGCTGTGGGCCAGTCCATTCTCACCCTCGGCAGCTTTAAACCTGAGCTAGTTCTTGTCTAATCTTGATTTGTGCAGTTTGAGAATGCCTCAGAAGACCTGAGCTAGACGTCAGAGGAACGTGGATCAAGTCAGAGAAAGATTAGAGGTTCCAAAATCCATTTAGCCTTTAGGCTGAAGTATGGAAAAAAAAAAAAAGCTTCTTCTCTATCTATCTCCCACTTTTAGTCATATTGAACAAAGTTTTGTTGTTGAGATGTGGAGGTATCTCTTTCTGCCCTGCAGCCGTATAGAGGGTCTAAAGGGATCAAGTAGCTATGAAATTGCAGCCTATGAAATTGTGCTCTGTGACCTGAAATAACCCTGTGGTTTGGTCTTCCACCAATATCCAGTGGGCCGTAAGCCAAGCTCGCAGATCTCTCCCACCTGCAATGTCAAGATTGTTTTTGTTTATTCTTTAGTCATCATCATGACAAATAGTACATCAGACCATTCAGTTTTGATTACATTGTACATCCTTAAACAGGGTATACCATGGCACAGAGGAACGTGAGTTGTCAGACAATCCCACACGCTATAAACAAACAACCTAGTTAGACTTCATTTCTAAACCACATATTTGCAGATGAGACTAAGAGTAAGCAAATGTTGACTGTAATCCGTCATTTGTTTATAGATGTTTCTCTCAGATTATACGAATCTCCCAAAAAAAGAAAAGTGTGTTTTACTTCTGCTTATAGTTAAACAAAAACTGCAGATCTCTATTCTCGCCCCTGTAGGATTTTCGGGAGCTTTGTCACAGCTCATGTTCTAGGCACTCGCTTTGTGCAGTCACAGTGCTAGCCAAATGTCACACACAAATATATCACTGTCGAGTTGAGTCTACCTCTCTCATTCAAAGGGTGATTCCTTCACAATTCCTGTGTGCGACGTGTCGCAGTGGTCGCCCTTGTGTATTAGAATGTAATTTGGTGAAAAGTGTGGAGTTGGTACTCTAGCTACATAAAGGGGGCGTTTGAGAATCTGCTCAGAGCTTCTTATGTCTGTTCAAGACGCTTAACATAATCCAATCTGAGTTTGCAGCACTACATGGATAAATGACAACGGAAAAATACCTACAGGGAGTGCCTTTACTTATCAAGTGTGTGGGTTTGTGCATCATCCTCTAAAGGAAGACTGACCTGCCATATGCTGTCACATTATAAAGTAAACTATATACATAAACCACGTTTCATGCCCAGTATGGTTGGTCGGTATCTACATTCGCGCTTGTGTGTGCAGCTAGTTTGCTACGTTCCACAAACTCTTCGTATTTTCGTTTGTTTAATAAACAAAATAAACTCAAAAAATTTCAAGAAAGGAAATATTCCACCTATTTACCTTGTGACTTCAGGTTTATCTCTTTCACTGAACTAGGACTAGCTTTATTGCCTTGTTAACTCATCATAAAACACACTTCATTTAGACTCAACAGAAACAAAGTCTTTAGTTATTCCTTCCACTTCGCATTCAACAATCACCAACTCTGGTGTGGTCGAAATAAAATCTTAATTAAAAAATATGTCAACTCTGCATGCTGTTTTTCCCTGCTGTCTCTCTGCCGTTGCTGGCCTCTTTGTGCTCCAGGGTTAGCACGCTGAACTCACTCGTTCTTGGGAGGCAGACCATTAAATAAGCAAAATAAAATGACAAAAAAGCGGCCCAAAAAAAAACTGGCAATGTACTCAGCCAACTGCAGATTTATTGGCTAATCGCCCAAGTGTAACAGTCGTTCAGACAAAACCATAATAAAAAGAAGAAGAGAAAATCTATACCGAGTGTGCTGGTAAGGTAGCTTGCAGAGTTTTTTTAAACATTGATTTAAAGTTCTTTTCTTGATTTAGAAACAGACATTTTCAGTGAATACAGAATTTTGATATAAGAATATGATCCATCTTGGATGCTGTACAAAGTGCTTTACAGCTAATTAATCCTACCTTCTCAGTGAACTGTGACCTGAGACAGATATGTTAGTTATTCGCCACACTGAGTTCACCTGCTGCATTACTTATCAAAGGAACCCTACTCCGCCAAGTTTGGGTTGATTTTGCAATGTGTTCTAAAAACTTGAAATCTCTTATGTTCCGACTACAACCGTTAAACCTTCCAATGTTGTCAGTGACCTTTCTTGAAAGTCTTGAGGGCAATTTCATCATCAGTCACATTTGGTTTTGTAATTCAGATGTGACGTGTTTTTAACCTCCTTGACTCAAAGCTTCAATCACACCCTCTGTTACAGCAGAGGTCTCTGGCCGTATCCGTATGATATCTCTCTGACACACATGCACAAACAGTATCTCTCTCTCTCTCTCTCTCTCTCTCTCTCTCTCTCTCTCTCTCTCTCTCTCTCTCTCTCTCTCTCTCTCTCTCTCTCTCTCTCTCTCTCTCTCTCTCCTTCGCCGTCCTGAGGGGGAGTCTTTGAAATGTAATCTGTGACCCTCTTTTATCTGCTAGGTGGGACGAGTGTACCCTCAGGCTGTCTACTTCCCTATCCGCACCCTTTACCTGACGCTCAAGATCGAGCAGAGGGAGCGCTACAAAAGTGGTAAGTGAACATGGCTGGCTGTAGTGTGTTGCCTCTTTACCACACACTGAACATTAAAAGCTCTGCTCTACTTCTACCAGTTATTAAATGTAAATGAATGTATAGGGGAAGAAAATGTTTTTTTTTAGCATATTCTGAGTGATATATAATTTCCCCCCAGTGTTACGCTGGACCGCACATCTGTTCATCTGTTCTTAAGAAAACTGTAGAATTTGCATGTTTGCTTTTCAGATCCTGATTACCCTCGTTTTTTTTCCTTCGTTCTCCTCTTTTCTTTCTAAAATAAAGTTCATAACACATAATTCTTGAGCGACAGATGGCAACAAATCCACAAAAATCTCTCTCCTCACAGGGCAGCACAGACACACAGCCGCTCTGCTGCGCTGGTTACACTCTTCTCTGTTCACAACACTGCCTGTCGGGGCATTCTAAAACGCTTAACGTGTGAAACGTTTAACGTGGTTTAATGTACCTGAACAACGATCAATGATCACCAAATCTAGTCATGAACACTTAAGACTGTCAAAAAAAACTAAACTGAAATCCAACGATTATAGAAGTTATCTCTCACATTAACGTTTTCTTCTTCATTGGCGCCTATGGCGAGAAAAAAAGATTAACGCGGTTTAATTTAGCCTACCTAAGCAATGATTACCACATTTCTCTCTCTTATTGCTCCACATAACCTCTGAAAACTGTCAAAAAATCTAAACAGAAAGTTGGTGATCGCTGTTTAGTAAACCACGTTAAGATTTTGCCTTTGAATGCAACGTCCATAATAATTGGACTTTGGGTTAGAGTTGTTGACAATTTTCAGTGGTTATGAGGAGCAATATGACAGAGAAATGTGGTGATCATTGATCGATTGTTTAAGCTTTTTCACTTTAGGACTTAAAGCCCATGAGAACCGCGGGGAGTCAACCCACAGCCGCTCCGCTGCCCTGCTGAAAATGTGAAGCAGAAACACTTAATGTCAGAAATCGTCCATAATAATAGGAATTTGGGTTAGATTTTTTGACCGTTTTCAGTGGTTATGAGGAGCAATATGAGAGAGACATTTGGTAATCATTGATCGTTGTTAAACCACGTTAAGCTTTTTCACCTTAAGCGTTTTCTCTGTCCCTTGTCTTGCTTTTTGAAAACTTAAGGCTTTCTTCATAAAACGTGTCGGACGTCATCACGTTTTTGAATACATTTTTATTAATTTACATTAGTAAGCTACAGGACAGCGTCTTTCAAAACATGACCTATGCAAAAGAGGAAATGCACTTTTTTGAATGCATCTGTGTCCCCAGCACATTTCAAACCAAACTGACGCCCATGTAACTAGGATTAACTAAAGAGAACCACAAACAAGGTCCTGGTTTTATACTCACGGCAAACAAGCCCCCAACTTGTTACGAACGGCTCACAGGCCGCAACAAAAGAGGGAGATGCACATCAACGTAACGATAATAAAGTGACATTTATTAAATAATGATGCAAACAAGAGAACGATGAGGTGTGATTGTCAGTATCAGTGATGAATGCAGGTGTATGGATGTAATGGAGAATGTGAGGTGCATGTTGTCAGTAGTTAACAAAGGGAAAACTCAAACGGAGAAAAAAACGTGTTGGTGAGCAGTCGGGAGAACACGGCCGCCTGGTCTCGGGGGCAGGTGGGGTTAAATGGTCTGGGAGGACCGGCCAGGTGATCGCAGTCATCTCATCATCGCCTCCGCTACACCTGCAAGTTAACAAGACAAAGCACAGTACACATGTACGCCAGGCCCAGGGCCATCCCACCAACAAACATGACATCATTTGCATTTATTATTATTATTATTATTATGCATTTATTTTAAAGATTAGTTGCGTAGGTAGTGCTTGTAACTAATGCATACACAATGCATTAGTTATTATATAGTTGTGAGGACTAGTTTCAGTTTTCTCAAGAAGCTTGTGCATAGGTGAGGATTAAGGTGAGGGTGTGGGTGCGCAGACCTCATTCCCACCATCTTCACTCCTACCAGTGGGACCTCCAGTAGCATGAGGGAACCCATGACGACCGTCGACTGGCAGGAGTTCCTAGTATTCCTAGTATTTTCCTAACCACGATCTGTTATTGTTGATCGCTAAAGTTAGCTAAATTAGCATAGTCATGATTACGGACGTTACCCGATAAATCCAGGCTCTGACAAGCAGACGCCCGGCTGTCTACGTCCTGATAACTGTTTAGAAAACTGTTTTATATTCTAGTGTACTCACAAACAGAAGAATCAGTCTCTTGTTCATTGATTTGCACGGCGTGTTGCTCGCATAGGGAAAAGTTCAACACAATTCAACTCTTGCAGAGGGCGGGTGTGTGCGTGTGACGAGCACCAACGGGAGTTTCACGGGATTGCGCCCGCTTGTCGCGTCACCTGCCAAACTACAGTTTCTTTTGTTACTGATAAAATAAGACACATTCTTTTGTCTTACTATATCAGTAATTATGATCAAACACAAGGTCAAACAAGTGATATAATTATGTTGTGCAGGTTTACAGTTTGTCCTCTATTTGCCACACAAGCCATTTACATGTGGGGGTTTTCGTGTGCCGTCTTCCAACGCCACCCTGCCAAGACCTTTCGCCACCCCATGTCAAATTTTCTAGATCCACTGGCAAGGATGATGTCGGTGACCAGCGGTTCCCGTAAATCTCTGGGTGCTCAGGGAAATGAAGCCATGCGAGAGAAAAGGTTGAATTCCTGCGAACTGTCAGCAACAAGTTTATTAGAGGATCAACGTTGTAGTCATGGACCTTCAACTGAAGACAAACATGGCAATATCGCACACATCTGAGATGCAATTATAACAAAATCAAATAAAAAGATCAGGAAGATTAGATGTCCTATAAAATACAGTAAATCAGTGATTAATGACTTGCTTCTATCAGTTATTGATGTGGTTATTGTGTCAGCTGAGATTCCGTTATACCACTCGTAGAATTAAATATCTGTTTCTTTTATGGTTTGTTGCAGTAATGTCTGATGATAACAGATATGTAAAGTATTGCCCAGAAGATCATTTTTTATGACTGAACCATCAAATGGAAAGGTCTTGATGTTGTAACACACAGGGAAAATATTAGATTGTGAGTGGCTTAATACTAACACAAAAATGTGTATTAATTAGTGGTGGGCCGTTATCGGCGTTAACGTGCTGCGTTAACGTGAGACTCTTACCGGGCGATTAAAAAAAATATCGCCGTTAATCTATTCTCAAAGTTGGGTTGGGAGCTGGGTCTATAGGCTACTACGCAAGCTATGATGACTTTCACCTTGATATTTTAGCGCGGATGTATACAGCCTACTGACTGTAAAACAGTTCATCACGTCCAGCTGGGAGGAGGCCTCGGGGAAGACCCAGGACTAGGTGGAGGGATTATATCTCCAACCTGGCCTGGGAACACCTAGGGATCCCCCAGTCAGAGCTGGTTAATGTGGCTCGGGAAAGGGAAGTTTGGGGTCCTCTGCTGGAGCTGCTTCCCCCGCAACCCGACACCGGATAAGCGGATGGATGAATAAACAGTTAGTAACAGTGTTTCCCACACATAGACTAATGTGCGGCAGTGCGCCTCACAATCAACACCGCCTGCCGCACTTGCGTTTATTTTTATTTTTTTACCGCTATTTAAAACATGAAGCGTATTCGTTCAGCAGCATATTTACTTCCCTGCTCTCCTCCGTCTCTCTGTCACTTGCGTCTGCCAGTGTGTTAATGTTAGAGTCCCGACCGACTCTTAGCAAACCAGCGATTTCGCCCACTTTAGAAAGTTAACTAGTCGCAAGTTTGCGGTAAAATGCAATTGGATTGTCGAAGTCAAAACACTATACGTAGCAGCTGTGAATCAAATGAATGTATTATAAATAATGTTGTCATTTTTTTACTCTTACACTGAATGTTTGCTGCTTCATCCCAGATGAGTATTGAAAAGTATTTTCCGCGACTGAAAAAGACCACCGCAGAAACTACTGTAGTAAACACAAGTAGGCTACATCTTATTGAACATGATTTATTTTCATCACCAATTATCATAGCAGAACAGCTTTCTCAAGCAGTTTGTGATGCAGTTTGGAAACAGGAGATGAGCCCCTGGTCTAATGCGCGACCTGGCTTGAGAAACCCATTCTCAAAGACTTAGCCTACTTTTAGTCATTATTTGGGTAGCACACATATATTCTGAATGCCTTCGGGCAGAATTCAAATTAGCCATTTTAATCTAGGTTAATCTAGATTAATTCCAAGATTACAGTGAGATTAATCTAGATTAAAAAAATTAATCTATGCCCACCACTAGTATTAATGTATGTTGGTGACTCCCTTCTCTACAGTTGAGTGTAGAATAATCCTGCATGTTGAAAGGATTTTACTGCGTTTTGATTTAATAGAAATTACTTGTTTTTTTCCTGACACCAGGTGATCTTTGTTCAAAACTAAGTACGGTGCTGGGGGCGCCGCTATGAGACTTTAAGCCATGAAATGTGAAGTCTCAGTTCAGGGAAGCACTTTCTATTTTGAAATGTGTTACTTAAAATGTTTTAGTTTGGCAGCTCAGGAAAGCACTTTAAACATTTTTATCTTATTTATATATTTATATATATATATATATTTTATTTATTTATTTATTTATTTATTTATTTATTTATTTATTTATTTATTTATTTATATGCAGTATGATTGTGCTTCAACTAAAAAGTATTTACCTACACCTTATTCTTGTTTAAAATCATTTACATGATATATATGAGTGTATATGGAGCGTGATAAAAAGGTGATCTTGAAATTGTGGCGTTAAGGAAAAATTTGGGTGCACCTAAATTGTGTGCTGGTGCACCTAAATAAAAAAAGTTAGGCGCACCAGTGCAACCAAAGAAAAAAGTTAGTCTGGAGCCCTGACAGTGATGCATTTTGAAAAATAAAACTTGTGTTTTGCTTAAATATCTGATCCTTCTGCTATTAGTAAACACAATGTTGGCTGTTTTATAGAATTATCTCTTTTAATGTGATGAAACCACTAAATAATAATTTTGACTATGTATTGGTATGTATTTTAACGGTGGTGTAAGGTGCTGGAAAAAAGCTTTAAAATGGACCTTGAAAGTGCTTGAATTTGACCTTGGAAAAGGTGTACGAACCCTGTTCTACCTCCTGTTTTCTTTCTGTCACTTCTATCTCCCACTCCACCACTCATCCTTTCCTCTTACAACACTCTTCTTCCACAGACGCATCTGGACAACAGCAGCCCAGTTCAGTGGGGGCCCAGCCTCACTCAGCGGCCTCTGACCCGGGGCCTATCCGGGCCACTGCCCCGATGTGGCGCTGCAGCCGGATCATGCACATGCAGCGTGAGCTACACCCCACTTTGCTCTCCTCCCTGGAGGGCATCGTGGACCAGATGGTGTGGTTCAGGGAGAACTGGCATGAAGAGGTGAGAAGAACAAAGGTGCTGGTTTAATGTGTGTCTGACTGTGTTGCTCTTTTTTTTTTTTTTTTTTTTTTTTTTTTTTTTGTGTGGATCAGATGGTGAGAAAATAATACCGCTGGTTGTGAAAATGTGAATACATCCGCGCATATGTGTGAAAGTAAGTCGGAGCGCACGTCTTGTGTATGTGTGTGTCACGCCACCTGGTCAACCAGATGAGCCTGTTCTCTCTGGTAAGTTGACACATCTGTTTAGTCCAAGGTGACTTGTCTGTGAATTGGTCCTCACTGTCTCCCATTCCCTGACTGAAGTAGTGTGTTGTGTTGCCACAAACATATTGATGGGTAGATTATATTTAAGGCAGAATTGCCAGT
This sequence comes from Gymnocephalus cernua, assembly GCA_023631565.1. Classification (NCBI taxonomy): domain Eukaryota; kingdom Metazoa; phylum Chordata; class Actinopteri; order Perciformes; family Percidae; genus Gymnocephalus; species Gymnocephalus cernua. The sequence continues at coordinate 17,108,673 of CM042443.1, forward strand.
ACATGCATGTACAGACCGGAATCATTTTTTCTTGGCTGAAAGTTTTCTCAAATCCCTTTTTTTTTTTTTTTTTGATTCTTTTTTGTGATTCTTTTTTTTTTTTTTTTTTACCTTTAATCGATATGACAGCTGTAGACAGGAAACGGGGGGGAGAGAGGGGGGACGACATGCAGCAAAGGGCTGTGGGATGGAATTGAATCCGGTCCGCTGCAGTAAGGACTGAGCCTTGGTACATGGGGTGCACACTATTCAGTCAGCCGTCCATCCGTCCGTCCCCCCCCCCCCCCCCGTAAATGTGTGGATATCAGTGCTGCTACATATTTTTTTTTAGCCATGTGAGGCAGAATCCACGCAATGGTAGCCGGTCTGTGGGCGGAAGGGAAGACTGGGAGAAAGAGGCAGCAGGAGAGAAGACTGAGACAGGTGATGGATGGGTGCAGTGAGCGTGTTGGATGGGCAAAGGGATGTACGGCCAGACGTTTGGTGTGTGTGTGTGTGTGTGTGTGTGTGTGTGTGTGTGTGTGTGTGTGTGTGTGTGTGTGTGTGTGTGTGTGTGTGTGTGTGTGTGTGTGTGTGTGTGTGTGTGTGAGTGAGATTATCTGTGATAGTTTGGGGCACTCAGCAGCAGCTGCAGGCTCTATGCTTCGTTCCACTGGGCACACAGAGGCAGAGGCATGCTATGCCATCATCACCTTCCCTTTCATTGGTTACTGTATGACATTGCATCGCTGCACCTTTTGTTCCTTAAAAAACGTGTTGGTCTCTGCTGCTTCTCCTGTGTTCATCGAGGACTTTGAGTTATAAAGTACAAATTATGTCCATTTGTCGCAGATATCTGACTCAAGATACTTTAAAATGAAATTATTTGGATTGGAGAAAAATGTTGGTGCATCTCTTATTAGTATTACCACATGTATAATGTTTTCTGACTACTTCTCTTCCTTCCTCCTCTCTCTGCAGGTCTTGAGGCAGCTGCAACAGGGCCTGGCTAAATGCTACTCTGTGGCCTTTGAGAAGAGTGGTGCCGTGTCCGACGCCAAGATCACACCGCACACACTGAACTTTGTCAAGAAGCTGGTTAGCACCTTTGGTGTTGGCTTGGAGAACGTCTCTAATGTTTCCAACCTGTTCTCAAGTGCTGCTTCTGAGTCGCTAGCCCGCCGGGCCCAGGCCACAGCACAGGACCCTGTTTTCCAGAAGATGAAGGGACAGTTCACAACAGGTTGGTTGGCTTTTAGAATAAACTCACATCAGATTGTATAGACATAGAACCATACAGAACAGACAGAAAGAAAAACCAGCGTCGAAGAGCTCTTTTATTTTGAGCTTGTTCTTTACAAACACCTGTCCCTTTGTCTCCTGTGTTTACTTTTCAAACAGCTGTCAGCCATGTTCATTTTTAGTATCGCTGCTTTGCAACTTCGTCATTACACTTGGAAATTTGAAGAGACAAAAATGAAGTGCAATTTTCAGGTAAAACCAGCAGCACCTAGCTCTTGACCCTAAAGCCTGACATCAGACATCAGCCACCTTTCAGCATACAAGAGCTGCATTCATGCTACTATATGTCTATACTAGTTTAAATGACAAGAAAGGTCCCCAACGCCTCTGTAGCGATATATTAAACCGGTTATATTTAGGGCTGGGCAACGATTAAAAGTTTAATTGCGATTAATCGCATGATTTCCCTGATTAATAGCTATTAATCGCATTGTTAGTAGATTCTAATGTAAAAGTAGTGTATAGCGCAATTTTATTTTAAATGTTCTGCCATGTGAACTAAAGTGCCATAACATTTGTTCTGCAAACATTTAACATCAGCATTTTGTTTATGCAGTAGCAGTTAAATAAAATATTTAGTGTAAATCTCAACTTGTAATCAAAGCAAATACAAAATTAAAGCTTATTGCCACTGCCAGGGCATTCATGTTATCATGTTTGTTATATACTGTATATAAAAAAAAACTGCCCACAAACTGCTGAGCCACAATCATAACATTAAAACAGGCAATTTCTTTCTTTTCTTTTTTAATCAGGGAGTAGCATAACCAGTCTATGTTCAGTCTCTCCTCTGTTTTCATTACAGTCAGAGCATGTGAAGTGCCCACTGTTCATCAATATAATGCACTGTAACTCCGAGGTAGGCAAGGCAGCTTTATTTATATAGCACATTTCAGCAACAGGGCAATTCAAAGTGCTTTACATAAAAACAATTGAAAATAAAAACCGATAAAACACGAGAATAACAATTACAGTAAATTAAACATCAAAAAGCAGTAATTATGGTTACCCAGTGATGTCCAGTAGTCCCCAGTGAGAGCAACTGCAGGCACACGTTGTAAAGTTGTCGTTTTTGTAGTCCTTTCCTTTTCACACAACTCGTGTATCCTTCTTGTGATGGTGCGTCTTGAGGGAATCTCATACCTGCCGTCATTTGTTGCGATTCTCCACATCACTAATCGGCCTGCAGTCTGTAGCTATCCACTTCGCTATGGCATTTGTTAGCTTCTCTTTCCTTTGTTTATCTATACTTCTCCCACACGCTGCATCTAACGTAGTCTGCCGAAGCCTTGCGCCACTGTTTCGAATGATTTGCTGGTATCGACTGTGTGCATTGCATTTAGGTGATATCTGGAAGTACTCCGGTGATAAAATTGGTGGTTACAAATAACTTTGGTTCTGTTGACTGCGCCATCTGGAAGAACTTTAAAATGAAAATGGCCATGTAAAAGTTCGTACCCTTCTCCATGTTTGAGGTTTGTTTATCCACCCAATTCTTTGCTTTTCTGGAGCAACAGACTTTTTCAAAATAAAAGCCTGTGAGCAACAGACTTTTTCAAAATAATAATAAAAACTGCATTAATGCGCGATAAAATAATTGTCGGCGTTAATTAATTAATGAGTTAACACAATAATAACGCGTTAACTTGCCCAGCCCTAGTCTGCTCGGACACTTGTGCTGCTCACATCCGTGCTGTCTGGACAGACTGCACTGTCGCTTGGAGCAGCTGGAGCATTGGTGTTCTGCGATGTAATTAAGGTTTCCAACCAGATGATTTGATTTAGGGAGGGGTTGGGGGTGGTGACTGGTCAGAAATAGCTGTGTGTGTCAGTTTATGTCTTTATTATACTGTGTGTGTGCACACGCCCACACCGGTTTTGATTATACACCAGTCAGCTGCATTTCTAATGATGATCTCAACAAGCACAGAGCCTGTCACAGGTTTGATGAAATACAGCAGAAGACTCTGAGGGCTCTTGCCTCAGCTGAAACTGTAAAACGTTGAACTCTTTAGTCTTAGTAGGGTTTAAAAGTCTGTAAAACACTAGTTGTTACAGTACATCTCTTTACTGATACTGTAATGGAATTGTTTTATTTCTTTGCAGCTGTTTATATGTGTGTGTGTGTGTGTGTGTGTGTGTGTGTGTGTGTGTGTGTGTGTGTGTGTGTGTATATATATATATGTGTGTATATATATATATATATATATATATATATATATATATATATATATATATATATATATATATATATATATATATATATATATATATATATATATATATATATATATATATATATATATGAAGAGTTGGAAGACAGTCTGCATTGAGAGATCGTTCTCTGATCCATCCCAGTTTTGGATTAACACATTTCAAAGCAAACATTCTGTGGTATTCATGTGTATGCTTGTAAGGCAGTCATTGTGGCCTGCATGTTCAGATTCATACGCAAGCTGAGGAATCCAACAGGACAGGTGCTGTTCTTGTTTAGCCGAGGCCCCCTCTGAGACATTTTTTCTCAATCATTCCCCTGTTTTTGGAAGACGTGTCTGTTTTCCTACATGACATGAGGGAGTTGAACCGCAGTTCACCGGACCCGGTTTAAACAGGGACCGTCTGCAGCCTTCCCAGCTTTCAGCGTTTAAATAAACTGACTCCGTCCTTCTCACTCCTGCGGACTGGCTGCACATACATGCTCGCTGAATTACACTCACAGTAAACGGCCCAGTCTCCCCAGCCACTCCTCCCTCTCCTTCCCCTCACTGCTCTTCAGTCTCTCCTGTGCTTTTCCCCTCCACTGGTCCACAGTGGCCAATAGAGCTAATGTGTTTGGCCCTGGGATAGTGAAAGACGAGGACTGCGAGTGAATGAAAAGCAGCTAGGGAAAAAATGATCAGCTCACTCGGAGAGACAATAAGTAATAAGGGTAAGCTAGAGCTGATGAGCTTATAAAATTACAGAGGAGCATGAAAGATGGAAGACAGGACATTAGCAAATATAAAACGATGGGAATGAGAGTCTAAGAGGAAACATGAAGACAGGTGGGATGGCATTAGTGAGCAAAAGCACGGGAACGGCACATGGACTGACTGAATGAACAACACAAACAAGAGCGAGCGAGACTCGGAGCGAGCGCCAGGCTGATGAATCTTACCAGATGTTGCAGTGCCAGCTGTGCTCACGCAGCCAGGCATCACCGGGGCTTCTGCGTCGCAGGGTGCCGACCATCACTACCCAGCTGTCCCCACAGCGATGTGGGAGCAGGGTCGACAGAGACTGAAACCACACAAGCCTTCCAGAGCGGAACAAACAGGGTTTACAGAGCTGCTGAGCAGCCAAGCTCCCATTCCCCGAACCACGTTAGTGGCTCACTCGCTTTCACAGAGTTTGTGGGCTGGAAAATATGGGTTTATGTGTGCACATATAACATTTGGCAGCAGGGAGGCATCCAAATCCAATTACGCCGAATGCTATTTGCATGAGTAACTGTTTTTGCAGTAGATCTGTTCCAGATTCTTTTGTCAGAAGAGTTTTTTCTGATAAGTTGTCTTTTTAATTCTGTGCCTATTGAATAGTCATTTGTCATGCTGAAATGACATTTAGCATAGTTAAATGTTACTCTATGTATAGCAATTTTGCTTAGCACCTATGTACCTTCAGCTAGTTGTTAGTCATAAGCTTTAAATATTATTGCCGCTAGACACGCTCAAAACTTCAGCTCCCCAATCAGACATAATAAAGTTGAGTTGACTCCATCTCAACACACGCATCAATACAATCCCACACTGAGTCAGGAACAGGGCAGTACATGAGGGAGAAATGGTTCTGTATAAAGATGTGGCCCACCTCCCCGAGTCTGGAGCCATAATTTGGTACAGTAGTGCAGATCTTCTGCTGTGGTCTGTGAGTTAGGGTATAGTCTCGCTTTGCCAGACCTTCCTCCACAGCGCCGCGGAGGAGGGTCTGGCTAGTCCACACAGCATTCCGGGATGGGAGAAAAACATGCTCTGGTTTATTGGCAACAGAAAAGTCAGATTGGACAGAAAGTCTAGCTAGCTGTCTGGATTTACCCTGCAGAGATCTGGGGAGCAGTTAACCATAGTCCTCATTAATCGAGTTTAAAATGTCAACACAAAAAAACCAGAAGGTAACCGATCTGGCTGAACGGAGTGAAATCCGGCGGAATTTCCGACTGCAACGGAGCAATCCCGGAAGTAGAAAGTCATAGATATAGACTAGGTAGGGCACAATACCAGCCCTGGTTTCTACGCACGGTCAGCGTGCAACCTGGCTGCTTTCCACATCACTCTCTCTCGCTCTCGCTCTCACTCTCACTCTCTCTCTCTCTCTATCATATTCTCCCAGCAAGCTGACAGAGCAGGGATCAAAGATGAGTTCAGGGGAACTGAAAATAACTCTCTTGTGGTCTTGCTGGCTGTATTGCACTTGCCATGGAGCACCCCTGTATTTTCTCTCAGAAACTGTCTGCAGGTTTAATATTGGCAAACTATATTGGCACTGTTAGCTATAATTAGAGCTCAAAACAAGGTGAAATATTGGTTACTAATTGTTTCAGAAAAGGCTTTTGTTGCTCATGTCTGACAAGATCTTTACTACTTCATATATTCAGGTATTATTATGAGTTGTAAAAACATAATGCCTGGGTCTTATGTGCAACCGTCTCCAGATTTGAACCGGTGAAATGTTTTATATCTGATAAAGATGGAATTACATTACTTTATTGCTTCATGGCTTCGAAGGAATGGAGCGTGCCTCGCTTCTTCTATTTGTAAGCATTATACACTTTTATGGCGCTGAATTGTTGTCGGGTTGCAATTCCTCAGGACTGTTTCAATTTTACCTCTGCTACCGAGGCAGGTGAATTGCAGGCAGACGGATAGCGAAATAGGGCCACTCGGAAAAGAACATTGGCTGTTTTAAAGGGCTTATTTAAAGTATTAGGAGGTTTCACTCTGGGAGAGATTGAACAGGTTTGAAATGGCAAGGCCTTGCAGTTTCATAGATTCATTATAACAGGCGGCACAACAGGGTGTACTGAAACGTGTGTGTGTGTGTGTGTGTGTGTGTGTGTGTGTGTGTGTGTGTGTGTGTGTGTGTGTGTGTGTGTGTGTGTGTGTGTGTGTGTGTGTGTGTGTGTGTGTTACAGCGATGTCCTGGGGGCTTTGCTCTAAAATGGAAAACCTGTCTGGCTCACTTCCCCTCCTTCCGTTGTTATTGCTGCAGCTCATCACAATATGTTATGTGCAATATGAGTTGTGACTTGAAACAGGAATTTAATACTTTAAGACTCTCATTTTTATAGCTCTAATTTAATCAGCTCCCAGCCCCCACCAGGGAGATTTAAGTCGATAGAGCAAACATTTCTCCTTTTGCTGCCAGCCTGCAATGAATAACTTATCCATGAAGTTCCCTTAAGCAAGGCACTTCGCCACACTGCTGGGAGTGGAGTGGCCAACAGTGCAACACAATATTTAGATTTGACATTTCCCAGGTGTAAGTTTGTGTAACCACTGCCCTCCCCAAGGCCATCACCGTGTTCTTAGTCTATGTTACTGTGTAAATAACAGTGTTGCAAATACCCAGATCTCAATTTAATTAATCTTAACTGTTGAAATGTCATCTCACCAATGCACTTTCAATTGTTATTCTTATTTTTATCGTGATTCTATTCATTTCATTTTTGAGTGCCGTCCGTGTGCGTACACTGCTTGCATATGTTTAACTTTTAACCCCGTATTTTCTTTGGCAAGGTTACTTAGAGACGCGTTGGTATTTATAGCACAGGTCTGGGAGCGTATTGCTGCAGGGGAGGTTAAAGGTCTACCGCACAAAAACGCACCTGGGAGCTGCCCACTACGATTAACAGTCTTGTAATTTTGGCAGCCGAGAGCAGCTCCACTGGAACAGTTATAGGGGTTAGTGTCTTGCTGAAGGGCATTTTTGAGGATAGTTGATTAAGGAGGAGAAAGTGTAACACATTTACTCCCCATTCAGGCTTTCTCAGCTCGCTTGAGGATTTCATCTGGCCACTTTCGACTCCCTGGCAGCCAACATCTGCTTTTGTATATTTGTTGTTTTCTTCTTTTTTGTGAATTCTAATATCACATTCTGCTTTCAGTCATTGATGCCAAATCGTGGATGGGATACTTTGGAAAGAGTTGGGGAAGCGATGAAAAGGCCAGTGCTAGGAAATTCTTGTTGTAAGAAAAGCTTTTCTCTTTGCCCCTACCAGACTTTGACTTCAGCGTGCCAGGCTCCATGAAGCTTCACAATTTGATCTCCAAGCTGAAGAAGTGGATCAAGATCCTGGAGGCCAAGACCAAGCAGCTGCCCAAGTTCTTCCTCATTGAAGAGAAGTGTCGCTTCCTCAGCAACTTCTCTGCGCAGACGGCCGAGGTGGAGATCCCCGGGGAATTCCTCATGCCCAAACCTACGCACTATTACATCAAGATCGCAAGGTAAAGGACTCTTTCTACACCTTCTCTATTCTTAAAAATACTTGGTAAAAGGGTTTTTAATTCAAACTTCTGTTCCCGGTTGATAAAATAGAAAACTGACAACAAACACCTATGGAATCTCACAGGAGAATTGTACCCACTTATCATTCCTCTCTCATCATTGATTACTTCAGTTCTGTCTCCCTGCACGTCTCTCCAGGTTCATGCCCAGAGTGGAAATTGTTCAGAAACACAATACAGCAGCACGCCGTCTCTATATCCGCGGCCACAATGGCAAGATCTACCCTTACCTGGTGATGAACGATGCTTGCCTGACCGAGTCGCGCCGCGAGGAGAGGGTCCTGCAACTTCTCCGCCTCCTCAACCCCTGTCTGGAGAAGAGAAAGGAGACCACCAAGAGACACCTCTTCTTCACTGGTAGGATCAGGGATAAGAGAGATGGGTGCCTGTGTGCATGAGGTTAAAGGCCTGATGAAACGGATGTTGGAGCACCTTCAGCTTCTGTACTATTTCCTAGTGAAACGAAATTTTTGAGCGGTGCAAACAAACGTGATTGGACCACTAAAAAGTGGGCAGGATTTAGTTCAGTACTGAGGACTGTTGACAATGGCTCGACACAAACTTCCCACAACTTTTGTTTCTGTTATATCACGAGGAGGACGAAAGAAATGGGGATCTTTGCTGGGATCTTTGCTGATTTTTTTACCTGCAGTAAATATACAAGCAGATTAACGTCTCCCTTTATTCCACCTGCTCACCTGGCTACCGTCATTCAGCAGCAGCTCTGTTCATCTGCATGTAGCTTGTAACATGCCCATGCTGCGTTGGCACAGAGCCAGGCTGTCACAACCAGTGCCACTGCTGTTTCTAGCTAACTAGCTAGCTGTCCGTCCCCTTGGATGTAGTCTGTCCCGATTGGTAACAGGCAGGATTTATAGTCATGGGGGTGGGACATTAAAACTTGATAAAATGTTATCATTGGACAGAAATTAGTAAACGCCCCCCAAGGGCAGGATGAGTCATCAAATATTTGAAACCGTTTCACAGGGAAGAGAACAGGCCGTCATTATAATGTAAAAATACTCAACATTGTGTTGTTGTTTTTTACATATATTTGGCATATAACAGGAGACAAATGAACAATTAACACAGGGACACAGGCTTAACACTGGAACAATGCATTTTTCACTTCATGAGGCCTTTAAAAAAACAGGCACAAGGGATGAAATTATACTAGTGTTATGTTGTTTCATTTTATTTTTCTAGTGAGTTGTCACCTCTATCACCATGTGAGTTTTTGATCAATACAATAGGACATCTGTTTATTTTTTTTTTTATACATATTTGTTAAACACAGTCCTGTCTTTGGAGATCACAACACGTGCTCATCTCCTGAACTGCTGTACACTGACTCATTTTTCTTCTATCTCTGTCGCTGTCTCACCCACACACCACACACACAATTTCAATTGGCTTTCATGCGCGATTTCCTCTCCTGTCATCCCCTTGTGGTTTCCCTCCACCCAGATGTTTGCCCACTCTCCATTTATGCCCCTGATTGGTTTGTTTAAGGGGAAATATGGACGGGGAGTTCAACAGTCCCTTCTAAACCATTTCCTCCCACCTGGAATGGCTGGTATTGATTTGATTTAGGATGCCAGTGTATGTAAATGTTTAGACGGCCTCCACTGGGCGACCCATGCACAGCCTTTTTACCTCCTTTGACCCTGCTTGGAGTTGAGCAATGGCACGCCTTCAGTGCAGCTGTTTCCAAACTTTTGAGTATTTTAGTTGCAGGTTTAGATCTTTGGTTTACTCTGTGGTAAAACGGTGACGGGTTTCTAGCAAGTGCAACCAAATGTTTACAGTTTGTGTGTCAGTGACTTGGTTGTTTTTCTCTCTCCCTTCTTCCATACTACTCCTCCTACTACTCTCTTGGGCCTCCCTCCATCTATTTCTTCCCTCTGCTCTCCCCTCCCCCATCTCTTTCCTGTCTTCTGTCTCTCCCTCCCTTTATCTCTCCAGTGCCCCGAGTGGTGGCAGTGTCACCTCAGATGCGGCTGGTAGAGGACAACCCTTCATCTCTGTCATTGGTGGAAATCTACAAACAACGCTGTGCCAAGAAGGGCATCGAACATGACAACCCCATTTCCAGATATTATGATCGTCTGGCCACTGTGCAGGCCAGAGGCACACAGGCCAGCCACCAGGTATGGAGACGATCACATAAACACATCTGCGTAAAAAGATGCATTTTACAGCTGTGCGGCCTGGTACACCTTATTTAATGTCCTGCAATGATGTGCATCCCAGGTGATTGGATTGTAATTTAACGGTAGCTTCACGCAGCCCTGTCACCTAGGAAGCATTTGAGCATGTGAAAACCATGTACCAAACATTGCATTCATGGTTTAATTAGCGTAAGATCTAGGAGAATTTCCTCAACCTGTATAGGAATACTTAATTTGAAATATAAAATATTACGTTATATCTAACAATTGTTATTGGCAGCTGTGTGTTCAGTTTAAAAGAGAGCACCATGGAGTTGAATAAAGTAGAACATGAAAGTGAGGCCCAATATCCGCCGGGCGACGGCCGCCTACCTAACCTCTACTCCCTCCTGCTGTCTCCCACCAGGTCCTGCGGGACATCCTGAAGGAAGTGCAGGGGAACATGGTGCCTCGCAGCATGCTGAAGGAGTGGGCCCTCCACACCTTCCCTAACGCCACCGATTACTGGACCTTCCGGAAGATGTTCACCATCCAGCTGGCCCTCATAGGTCTGGCCGAGTTTATGCTCCACCTCAACAGGCTCAACCCCGAGATGCTGCAGATAGCACAGGTAGAAACAAGCAGAAACATGATAGACTCTGTCAAGGGCGAGTGGCATTCAAGTGACGGGGGCTAATTCAATAGATACACACTCTCAAAGATGCATTAAGAGATCACCATTACCGTCTCCATATCTGGCCGCGTGAATTGCCATTCTCCCCCATGACAGTCATGCTAGGCCATCAGTCATGCAGGAGATGTGAATGCGAAGGATGTTTTGACAGAACATTATATTCAGTCCCTTCTGCTCAACGGCTATCAAAGACGTTTCAATTTGAAGAGGCCGTGTGTGTGTGTGTGTGTGTGTGAGTGTGTGTGTGTGTATGTGTGTGTGTGTGTGTGTGTGTGTGTGTGTGTGTGTGTGTGTGTCTGTCTGTGTGTGTCTGTCTGTGTGTGTCTGTGTGTCTGTGCGTGTGTGTGTGTGTGTGTCTGTGCGTGTGTGTGTGTGTGTGTGTCTGTGCGTGCGTGTGTGTGTGCGCCTCTCAGTCCACACACATCTGTCTGCCGCTCAGGGTCTGCAGACAGCCTTCTCAAAGTCATTATTGCAGATGATTGTGTCAGTCGGCCACCCCACCCTTCTGATCCTAATCGGCCTTTGCTGACAGGCGTTCCTCCGGGCAGCTAAGCGCTGGTATTAAGCCCCCTCTCTGCCTGTTCCACTCCGCAGATCCCATTAGACACAGCAGGATTACGGTACGGAGAGCGTACGCACACAAACATTACACACAAACAGAGAGAGAGTGCAAGGACAGGACATCACAGCCACAGCATTGTGCCCCACCCTGCCTAAATGGAGACGTCATGTTCCTCCAAGTTGGCACTTATAGAGTTCAGTGATGCTTCAAGGCAACAAGAAAAGGCACTGCTTTGTGGCGTTCATCAGGCTGTAATTCACTCATAGATTTCATTCATTCAACCTGTCTTTATGAGGCGTCACATCATCTCTTGAGAATCTGTTGAATTTCCTTTTGTAAAGATCTCTCCATCTCCTTTGATGTCGTTGCCATTTGCTCTGAAAATTACTCGAGCTCACAGCCCCAAGTCTACTACATGTGACACACTAATGTTGCGTCATCCCATTCACACCAACTCCCCGAAATGAAGCCATCACTGGCCACTAGTGGGGTGATTTAGCATTCAGAGCGCTGCCTCCACAGCCAACTGTCTGCAGGCTTATCTGAGCCTCCTGGGGGTTGCTGGTGTCTCAGCCCACTGCCTTGAGGCCCGCCGCTGGGGCCTGGAGGAGCAAATGACAGTAAGAGAGAGAGAGAGGAGGGGAGGGAATTAAGCAGAAGGAGGATAGGAGGGGAAGAGGCGAGACAGAGGAGGAGGAGGAGAGGTAGCACGAGCTGAAATGAAATGCTCCGCTATAAAGCTGTCAGAGCCACTCACCTTTTCATATAAGGAAGCTTATCTTCCCCGGAATCGCTGCTCGGGTAGCGGTCCTCTCGCACATAAATGCAGGCTTAAAGATGAAAACTTTGCTGTATATATTTAAGTCAGCGGGTAGCGATGGGGGAGAGGGGAGTGGGAGTGGAGTTAGGATTATAGATGTTCTGCTGCTGATAGTTTGACATGTTACTGTGTCTGGGGCACGCAGATCAATAACTGCAGCCATTTCATTGGTGTGAGCTTGTTTTGTAACTCCCCTCACCTTTCTCAAGAAGAGTTACGTTCTTGAAGGGCTCATGTGGTCTAAAGACTGTGGACAACAGAAAGGAATATTTATAGATAAGTTGTCTTTAATTGGTAGGGTACCCCTGAAAAGTGCTTGCTTTAAAATGTCCTCCCTCACACACGCTTGTTTGTGAGTCAACTGACTCATACTCTACCTTTACTCCGTTCTCTGTATTTAGGACACAGGAAAGCTGAACGTCTCCTACTTCCGCTTTGACATCAACGACGCCACGGGCGACCTGGACGCTAACCGTCCTGTTCCATTCCGCCTGACGCCAAACATCTCTGAGTTCCTGACCACCATCGGTGTCTCCGGCCCACTCACAGCCTCCATGATTGCCGTGGCACGATGCTTCGCGCAGCCAAACTTTAAGGTAACTTGTCTGCTCTAAAAATTTGTTACATTCTTATAACTGTCCAGTGTATTTTTTTTTTTTTTACATAAACTACAGCTCTGAATTGAATTGAATATGGCATATCATCTGAGGCTTACCTTTTAAAATATTTCACATTTGGTTTGAGATATAGGATTTTACCCTATTGTTTTGCTTTGCAACCGTTTGAAATAGCAGTCACATTTCAGCCTTTTGATGATTTCAGCTTTAATCAGGCATTATACTTACATTTAAATGTCTGTAATAAGCCTGTCATGGACCTGTATGTGAAAGGGGTCACTCATAGCCGTCCCCGGCTATGAGTGGCTGCTACCTACTCAGCATCAAACACCACAGACAGGCACAGTTAGCGACAAGCTGGTTAAAAATGGCGCATTTAGCAGTTAAAGACCCAAAAATTTGGCGGAGACCAAAAAATTTGCCGGAGACCAAATGCGGAGCTAAAAGCAGACAGAATATTGGATTTAATCTACTGTAGGTGATAATATGGCAGTGTTGTGTTTACAGCTGGAGTCTGTTTCCCCCGAGTGGCCACAGCAATTGTTATTGCAGGTTTAAGGAACCTTGTTATAACATTCCGTAAAGTGTACTTGTGTACTGTCACACTGTCACGATATTGCATTTAAATGTTGAAATAAGTATACCTGAAAAATGACACTTGCTCAACTTGACCCAAGTGGCCTGAGTCTTTAAGGGTTTAAGGAAAGGTACATATTTAAAATGTGGGGTTTAAGTCAGCTGGCAGTATCCGTGAGGATATACATTGTTGTCGAATTTAGGCTCCTGCTGAATTCTCCAGTATTGTTAGCGCTTAAACTTCAATAAACTCCGAGATGAAGTTCAACCAAACAAAAACAATGCAATGAAAGCAGGAGCAGTCAGAGGGTTGTTAATGTCACATAATGACAGGCGTGTGGTGTGTATGGTCTGGCTCATACTTGTGGAGGGAGCACGAGTGCTTAAGATGCAAATAAAACAAAACACTCGACGACGTGAACTAGTTCAGGCCGAGTATAAGAGGCCAGTGGTCAAAGAAAAACAAACGTCTCCAGGGAACAGAACAAAACACAACGAACACGTACCAATCATCCACTCAAATATGTTGGAGCCTGAAACCATCATCATCATCATCATCATCATCATAGTCCCTATTATGTTCAAAGATGATCACTGATACCAAAGATCACCTCCATCTACAGAGGAGGACAGCAAGATGTGGTTGAAAGCTCTGGGGAAAAAAAAAAAAAGAAGTAAATGGACCTTGAGTTAATATTTTCTTTTATTGTCATTAAACTATTGTCTCTAAGGTCAAAAAATAAACTTTCCCCCTCCGAATGGAAATGATTTTCTCGTTTTCTTTTTGTCAAAACTGATTGTAAGTAAGGTAAATGAGTTTTGTAAAATAGTTAAAATAATTCTTTTTTTTGTGTGTGTGTTGTCATCAGGATGTCACAAGAGCAAAACAAAAAAAGTCAAATTTTTGTGATCAAAAGTAATGATTAGTTTGACAAGGGCCAAAACACTCACTTTCTCATGAACATTTGTTTGCTTTGAATCAAAGCTAAGAAGGTCCTGTTATTTTATGCCTTGCACATTTTGGGAAGAACCCACAAGAAACTAACCATACAGATATCTGAGCAGTGTCTCTTAATATGAACATTGGAGACAAAACGTTGTATTGTACGTGTTTCTACGCCGCTGAATCTTGAAACGTACGTCGTCGTCTCCCCCTGTCTCTGATAGGTGGACGGCATCCTGAAGGCAGTCCTCCGCGATGAGATCATTGCGTGGCACAAGAAGACCCAGGAGGACACGTCCATGCCTCTGTCCCCGGCCGGCCAACCAGAGAACATGGACTCCCAGCAGTTAGTGTCACTGGTCCAGAAGGCCGTCACGGCCATCATGACCCGCCTCCACAACCTGGCTCAGTTCGAGGGTGGCGAGAGTAAGGTCAACACGCTGGTGGCTGCAGCAAACAGCCTGGACAATCTGTGTCGCATGGACCCGGCCTGGCACCCCTGGCTCTGAGGAAACCCAGAGGAAAAGACGACGGGACACAACTGGAGGAGAGCGACAAAGGGTGCGATGCGGGGAAAGAAAATGTGTTTTTGTAACGTATCTGACAAACACAGAGTGTTAAATGTATGTTAATCGTCACTGTAACAGAAGCCCGATGGACACGTTGGACTCAGTCTCTCTTGATCAAAGTACACTGAAATAGTTTGCGAAGCGGAATCAGGTGGAAACAAAGGCCCTGACTGTCACATTGATAGTCTGAATAGGGCTTGCCAGTATCCATAACAGTTGTAACTGGACTGCTAAAATTGTTTTATCAAACCACAATTTCTCCTTCAACTTATATTTATTTTTATAACTAAATGACAGGGACTCTATGTGTGATGCCATTTGCCCCCGTCTCACATGAAGACAGTACAAATATTTGTGTAGGTGTCATAATGGTCCACACTAATGTTTATGGGAGTTTTTTTTTTTTTAAATTTTATTTTATTTAAGAGATGAGAAAATCTTCTGTTGTTTGCTTTAGCTGTGTCTGTTGTATTTCACCTGCATCACAATTTTTACACTTACATTTGTCCTCCTCAAATTTGTATTTTTATTTAACCTGAAAAACATGTAGCTTCTTTTCTGTTCCTGTCAAATGAGGAATGTTGTGTTCCTGTGAAACAGATTATTGACCCACTGCCTAAACTTTATTAGTAACATGTTTGACTCATCCAAAAGACATTTTACTTTATATTTCTTTTGTCTGTCCATCAGCCCTGTTGTAATGTAACAAAGTAAAATTGACACTGTAATAAGCTACAGCTGCAATGCAAATATTGCCTCCCCTTTTTGTAAAGGTACAGTGCATTTTTCAACAGAAGTATTATCTCTTGCCTTGTACATAAGCATTTTGTTTTAATAAAATGCTCTTTTTTTAAATACAGATGCTGCTGTTGGCTTTTTTACAGTACTCCGCAGAGTATTTCTTCTTTAAGATGTACAGTATAGGGCGCCTGGGTAGCTCAGTTGGTAGAGTGTGCGCCCATATATAGAGTTTACTGCTCGACGCCGCGGGTTCGTCTCCGACCTGCGGCCCTTTGCTGTATGTCATTCCCCCTTCTCTCTCCCATTTCATGTCTTCAGCTGTCCTATAAAAATAAAGGCCCAAAATGCCCAAAAAATAATCTTAAAAAAAGAAAAGAAATGTGTACAGTATATTAGGATTGTTCCAATCTCAAAAATGAGTTTCAACTATGCTCACAATTACCATAAAGCAAAATTAGGTTTCTTACGGAGTTGTTTTTTCATACCGGTTGTAAAGCAGCAATGATAACCAGTAATCCCCATCTGCGCCTCACATCTACTGCATCACTGTCACAGCAATAATCACCCCGAAGCACGCACTCTTGGATCTTATTGCGGTAATAACTCAAGCTGTGAAATGACTCCAGACGAGCCATTCTCTTGACGTTAAAAAGTCTATTGCCGCCGTCCTCGCGCTTCACAGTTAGTAGACATTTGTGGAGAGGCATTTCAGCGCAGCAGTGTTGAATCACAAAGGCTGCTTCTGTCTCGTGGCCGTGGCGGTACAATAACCTTATGGCCATTTCCTTCCCTCTGGTTAGAAAGTCCTGCGGAGGTGTGTTGGGGCGTTTCTCTCCTCCGCCGGTGTTTGATTAATGCGTGCCAGTAGATCTCCGAGTGGGCTGGCCTCGCTTGATTTACACACACTGTCAGCCAGCCTGCCTGCACTCGTAAACAAAGGTTATATCTCTGTTCGCTTCTTTACAGTCCACAAACAGAGCCTCTCTGCCTCTCAGCATGTTTACACACCGTCTCTCACATTTCTCTTCCTCTCTGATCCACCCGAGGAAAGGAAACACTGTTTCGTCTGCAAGTCTCAGCAGCTGGTAGTTTCCAACATTAAGCACCTTTCATGCATTTTCTACTACTTGTTTCCTATATTTGCTCTCATTTTAAGAAGGTGTTTTCTTCACTCTGAATAGAAATGTTTAGAAGAGAATTCAAGCCGTCTGGTTTCCTGAAGAAAAGGTGGGTCATGTCATGCACACATCTGACTGATTTTAGGCTTTTCATGTTTGGACATCATTGTAAGATACTTCATGTTCATGTTTATGAGTACAACCTTGTGCTGTCAGGGGAGAAAAGTGGAGAGTTTCCACACAATATTAAAACTCCCAAAACTTAATTGAACTAAAAAAAAAAAAAAAAAAAAGGTTTCTACCCTACTGGATCTTCATTAGGCGAATGTCCAGCATGACAAAGGACAAGGTATTCACAAAACGACTTAAATCCTGTTGACTTCATAGTCGAGTAACCCTCCAGATACAGCACATCATAAGTAATGGAAAAAGTTTCACAGAAGTTACAGAAAACAAAAAAAAAAATACGTGGAGAACTTTGTGATCCTTTGGCTGAAAAAAAAAAAACACTTTCTCATTTCTTGAGAATGTCTCACAACACAAAGAAGGCACTCGACATCAGAGGTGAACTCTTATCATTTTACAGTACTGTCTCGGCTGACCAGTTGCTTCCTGGATGCAATCACTTCGCCCAGCAGAGTCACGCTGGTATCAACGGAAGCCAGGCTGACCCCGTGACCTGGAACCAATGCCTGTCCAGTAACTGATAATAGTCTTGTCATGTCATAAGACCAGAGCATGATGGAGGGATTAAGTTTCTCAGTGGAGACACATCCAGTGTGTTTTGTTCAAAGTCTTTTTGAATGATTGAGTTTGAAGTTCTGAGTGACCTATGTTGGGACCGGCATCCATTTCACGCCTCAGGTGTCTCTTCCGATTGGAGAGAGATTAGGAGAAATATGAAATCCACAAAACACACACACACACACACACACACACACACACACACACACACATACACATGCCCTCCTCCCCACAAGATGTGTCATAGCTCGCCTTCTGGGGTCTTCTGTTGGCATCCTGTGACTGCAGACCGATATAACAGGCCACCTCCACTTCCTTTTCTTTCCTTTTCTCTCTGCTTGATATGAGTGAAGTGGAGGCGAAAGGCTTCACCCACTCCAACCCCCCACATCTCCCTCCCTCTCCAGCAGTGTGAGAGAAGTGGAGGTGATTGATGTGCTCCGGTGGGAGTGGAGGTGTAGAGCCTGGATCATCATCAGCAGTGGCACAGAGCAGAGATCTCAGAGGACACACCAAAGCAGGAATAGATCCTGGCAGGACCAGATGATGAAATCTCCCCCCTCCAATGATCCCCATCCCTGCAGAGGGAGGAGGAGGAGAGGAGGAGGAGGAAGGTCTTAAGGAAGGAGTGGAGGAGGGAGACTTTTTCAGAAACTGTCTGTTTGGTGTATTTTGGTGTACAGCCAACTAAGCTGCCATATTTCTCACGGGACGCGTTTGGATACAGTGTAATGAAAACTTAGAGCAGTCATGCAAGTACACAGATCAGTGGCTGTAACGTTGAGACTGTTGATTCACAGAGACGTGGATAACGCTATAAAGAGAACGAGGGAGGGGGGGGGGGAGAAGCACTTTACAAAAACCCTGATCCACTTCTTGCCTCTCTTCATAATTCATCATTCAAGACCAGGAACTCCTTTCTTCTGTTTCCACAGCCAGCATCCAATTATACATCACATTGTATCAGACCTCGTAGCGCAGTAGGGGAAGACGCTTCTTTGTATCCTCATGTAAACAAACAGTCTTAATCAAATAATGATTGTGTGTGGATCTTTAGTCTGGGAAGCAGCATATCTCATATGTAGCAGCGGTTTTGTTGCTCAGCGAAGGAGCCCCATTAAGACTTCTAATGGCATTTCCACTCAGAGGATCTGAGCTCATTAGTTTGGTGGCTAAAATCTGCCATTATGATTTTAATTGCCCAAGCTGTACACAACAAGTACGGGAAGCAATCAAAGTCACTCTTTTTCTCTGGGTTGACAGTGATGCAGCAGCGGCACATCAACAACTCACATGCTGATTTAAATATGTACTATTACACTTTCCGTTTAATACGCTATAATTCCAAAGCTTAACACAGAAACACAGGAGTCTCCTGGATAATGTGACGATCATAGGTTTATCAAAAGATTTGATCATTTCAACTTTTGTGTTGTCCGTCATTTTGACATGGCAACGGCTCAAAATACTACAATACCCATGAGCCTCAGGAGAAGAACCAGAGACACAAATCAGTCGCTTGTTGAATCCTTAAAAAAAAAAAAAAAAAAAAAGTTAATAAGTCAGAGTGCAGACAGGCAATTTTGTTACTTTAAGACAGGGCTAGGCTAGCTGTTTCCATTTCCAGTATTTGTGCTAAGCTAAGCTAAGCTAACCAGCTGCTGGCTGTAGCCTTATATTTACAGAGAGTGGTATTGATCTGTGGGTGGCAGTAGTTCAGTCCGAAAGGGCTTGGGAACCTGAGGGTCGCCGGTTCAAGTACCCGTAAGGACCAAAGTACGGAGTGTGGACTGGTAGCTGGAGAGGTTGGAGTTGAGCAAGGCACCAAATCATCTCAGGGAGCACCCCCCTCACTATAGCATCTCTCCATTAGAGCACATATAGGTCCTGCGTATTTCAGGCCTGTGTGTATCGTGTGTATCACTGTACCAAGCAGAGTGAAAAATGTAAATTTCCCCTTGCGGGATAAATAAAAGCATGTCTTCTTCTTCTTGATCTTCTCATCTAACTCTCTGCTAAAGTGAAGTTCCCAAAATGTCAAACTATTTCTTTAACTTACCTACCCACTATCCGACTAACGTTATTGAGAGTATCGTTGAAGGAAAACATTTCAAAACACTTCGCTGCTCCCATTTAGCAACTCCATTGCAACGTCCTTGGTTGATGATGTCCTAACATGGTGAATCTGGGCTGAGTATGAAATGACAACAATGACATTATTTGTTATTGGTGTTTATTGCCTTTGGCACCATCAGCTGTACTGGAGCGTGGAGCAGTAGAGCTTGATTAATTATGGAGTACTCTTGGCACTGAACATCATGCTGAAGTGGTATTAGTGTAAGTGTGCAAGTTGGTTAAGGGTGATTCACATTGGCATTTTTAAACATGGGACACACACTCAGTGCAAGTATCATTTTATTGCCAAGCTTTTCCCCTCAAACTAATGTGTGTGTTTGTTCTAGTTGTATTTGTTCACATTACTGTAAGTTACTGTAAGTCTCAAACATATTGTCAGTGCAATATCTCGTCCTATGTAAGTGGGTTGCAGGTAAACAGAGAGAAGAGCCCAGCTTTGGAAAAGAACATTAAAGTGAGCTTAGAGTACTGGCTAGGACAGAAATACATGAGATATGAATGACCTGAATTCTGTTTTAGGATGTAGCAGTCTGATTGTACTAACTGCGCTGTAACATCATCCACTGGTTCTCTTCCATTCTTCAGTTTCTCTTAACTAGGGTCTCCACGCTTATTTCCTGCCTAAATCAAACGTGGCTGGCTGAGTGGTGTTCACATGATTCCTGATGGCGAACAGTATTTAGCACATCGCAGCTCTTCAGAAATCAATTATTGTGCGGTAGGGCTTGGTGAGAACCTTTCTGCTCCTGCTGCACACATTGATTCAGTGTCTGGAAATGTGCTGGCTGCTGTTGTCAATGTTACTGCATGAGGAGGTCAAGGAGGGTCTGCAGCCAGTCAAGTCAATTCCCAATGATTGGTTTTGGATTTGAATGAACAAGGAGATCTGTCAGAAGGGTATCTAATGGCGCTTCAGCCTGAAATGACTCCCAGTTTGAGGTGGTGTAGCTTCAAAGTGCAAATAATCACAAGTCGGTGGCTTTCATACGGTACACAATGCAGATGCTGCAGAAGTACAGTAGAAGAACATTCTTGCTACCTGCTGTTTGAACCACTGCTGCAGTTTTAGACATTAACATTGGCATGCTAACATGGTCACCATCTTAGCGGATGTTAGAATGCTACTTTTTGCTAATTAGCACTAAACACAGAGCTGAGGCTGAGGTGAAGATCATTAGTTCTGCAAGTATTTAGTCATAAACCAAAATATGTTGACCTGGTGATGATCAGGCCTGAAAAATCAGGCCCGAGCCTACATCAAACTGCAAAGATTGTGTTCAAGCCCGAACCAAGCCCAAAGTTTTGGGCCTGAGCCCGATTAAAAACCAGAATTTCCACTGCGGTCACACACAGCGGTTCACAGCCCATAAATAAATAAATTAAAAAAACACAGGGAAATTTGCGCAAACCCAACCCGATTAAAGCCTGATTCATTTCCCAATTCTGAAAAATTACAGCCCGGTCTGGACGGATAGGGTCGGGTCCAGACGAATCAGGTTTGGACTGAGAATCAAAGCTCTATCCAGTTATGGCTCTTGATGAAAAATATGAAGCAATCACCACAACGATTTAGCCTGAGGGGACCATGAATGATGTCACCAAATGTCATGGCAAGCCATCCGATAATTTTTTGGTTTTGCTTAAAACCACAAATGTAGACCTCATGGTGGGGCTATAGGAAAGTCAGGGGATCACCAAAGTCATTAGGATTCATCCTTTGGGGACCATGAATATCGGTACCAAATTTCATGGAAAAGCATTATATAATCTCTGCACTGAGTATAAATCAATTTGTAAAGTGAAAATCCAGAGACGTGTCTGTCTCCAGGATATAAACTCTTATCTGACTCATGACCACATTCATATTATATTTTCCCAGTTTGCTTTTATAGCAATGAACAGTTTTCTAATAAAATTTAAACAGCATCATCCTTTAGGTTTGTCTTTCCCAGGTAATGAGATACATTCCACACCCTTTTGAGGTTAGTGAAAAAGCAATACAGAGAATACATAACATATGCCACTAGGAATAAGTCAGCAAACCAGTTTTATTTGAAGAAAATTGCACCCCCTGATACTCTTGCTATTATGATCAATCCATTCCAGGAGTTATTCTGTGATGAAATGTTTTAATATACTTTATGGTGCACCAGTTTTCCCACAGCCTGCCTTATCTGCTTCTACTAAAGTTAGAGATTTCCCATCTTTCCAAGAATCACTTTAAAAAGCAAACCCACCATACCTAACTTGTTGCATTGAGCTAGAATCAGCAAACACAGTAGTGATGGTGATTGGTCAAAAGAGCATATTGTTCAGTCAAGAAATTGCACTTGTTATTTCAAATGCAGCCTGACTTCGGCTAACACTGTATTACATTGCTTCTCAACTCTAGTCCTCTAATAAGTTGCTGTATTTACCTGAGTCCCTGATCTAAATCATTCCTTATTAAATCAAATGAAAAGCAGCAGGACTGGAGTACGGTCGATTGAGGACACTGTTGCTGGGGTAATTGACAGCTCTGTTTCTTGGGTAATGGAGTGTTGGCAAGAATAAAATGATGTTATATAATTATGAGGCTTTGATGCCAAAAAGTTCCCTTGTACCATTGACACATTTAATATAAGCACTCACGTTTTGTTCCAGACTGAATTATTTCAACAACTATGGGGTGGATTGCCGTGGAATTCGGTGCACGCATTCATGTTCCCCAGAGGATATATTTGAAATTGCTTTGGTGATCCTTTACTTTTCATCTAGCACCATCATCAGTCACAATTTCCAGTTGTCCAGTACTTTACATTACATTACATTACAAAGTGCAGCTGTAAATATATATATATATATATATATATATATATATATATATATATATATATATATATATATATATATATATATATATACACACATATCATTTTTTGGGGTTTATGACCAAATACCAAATATGCAGAACCTCAGCTGTACTTTGTGCTTAGTGCTGATTAGCAAATGTTAGCATGCTAATACACTAAGATAGTGAGTATGGTAAATAATACCTGCATTGTCATTGTGAGCATGTTAGCATGTAGTGTGGCTCTATGTCAAGTCACCTATGTTCGGCCTTATCCATGGGAATAGGAAAAATACACAACAAATGATGCCAAATGCTAAGTTATATCACCTAAACCTGGTTTTTCTTTCAGCGTGACTTGTGGGGTTCTTACTTCGCCTGCAGCTCCTGTAGCCACTTCATCTCTAATAAGGCCTTTAATTGCCTGCCATCATGGCTTTGTCATGGACATGGCCAGCAGCAACAGAGCCGTCTCCCACCAGTGCTCCCCTCCACCCCGAGCCAATTAATGATTCTCCTCCTAGGATGTCCTGATCAGACCAGGCAGAGAGCTGACAACTGTCCCCCCCCCCCCACTCCCTCCCTGCCTGCCCCCCCACCCATCCATCCCAGCATCCTCAGCACTCTCCCTCTCCTCTGTGCCCAACCGCGTGATTTAATTTGTTTGGTAATATGAGGATTGGCATGTTCCAGCTTCACTCCAAAGTGAAATTGGACAAGGGCATTGGAGCCTCACCATGTAAAACCGCCTCACCTTGACAGCTGCTTGAGTGGGCAGCGGATTGCTGTGAAGAGTGGAGGAGGTGTGCGTGTATGTGTGTGTGTGTGTGTGTGTGTGGTGGGGGGGAGTGAAGGATGTACCTGAGAGGAAGGCAGACAGCAATTCACTTCTCTCTTTTCCACAGGGGAGTTTTGTGTCAGGAAGGGAGCCAGCTATGTAGACGGAAGCTGTTTAAAGTGGAAACAAAGGACCAGGTGCTACTGGAGACCAGTCTGCTTCACGACAACGTGCTGGAGCTCGTTCAGTCGGTCCAATCAGCTTCCAGGGAGACTCCGGCAAAACAGCTCATCCTGTAGCGCGCTGCGCGATGGATCACGTTGTGATTTGTCACATTTATTTTGTCAGCTCAGATCTTCAAACTCTTTATGAAAACGGAAATGTGGGAACATAGGGCCTAATTTTGAAAAAAATCTTAGAAATGTGGGAACATAGGGCTGTGGGAACATAGGCACGCTCCCCTGGAGAGAACTTTAGAGGAAGACAGGCTGGATGTTTCCCCCTGCTTTAAGTCTTTAATGCTAAGCTAAGCTAGATGCCTCATGGCTCCCGCTACAGACTAGCAACTTTACTGTAGCCGAACATAGATTATGTGATCTCATATCAAAACAGTTACAGCTAATTTACATTGGAGTCTGGTTGCACTAAAGTTACAAGACCAAAAGGGGCATCTGTTCACCAATTTTGCAGCAGCGTTCAACGTGCATGTAGCTAGGCTAACTAGCTTTATGTAAATGCACATTTGACTGATGGTAATAAGTTCATGTCTATTGAAACTCATTCTGGGAACCACTGAAAGTCATCAAATGTAAAAATGGATGAAGTAGTTTGAGGGGAAAGTGGGGAAAAAAATATCAGAAACGTAGTCCTTCAATTACCTTCACAGTTCACGTAATAATGAATGAATGCTTTATCTGTTCCTGTGTTTGAATGGCAGTTTATTTCTTTTCAATTCTCAGCAGATTCCCCTCAGATCAGAGGTTGTTCACTGCTGCCACGGATCTGCATTATTGTCAGCGATACCAACTAAAGTTGACTTAACATTATTATCCTCACACAGCAACCCTCCTGAAAAAAAGCTTGAATAAAAGAATGCAGAGGCTGAGGCCAGAAGCTGTGTATGTGTCTGGAGTGACAGCTTAACAACCTGGCAGACAGACAAGACAACCAGTGAACCCTATTACATGTATATATGGAAAGTCTGGGCCTGTGCCTCTGCTTCTCCACTGTAACTCGAACAGTAAAAGCTCTTGGACCAGAAACGTGCTGAGGCAAGTGAGGAGAGATGGTAATCAGATTAGTTTTCTCAAAACTCCCACGCAAAGCAGAAAATGGCCATCATTTGTGACTTTGTCACTCTGTCAAGGCCTCTGTTGATCCTGATAAGTCTTGGCGGCTTGATGGACAGTGATGAAGAGTAGGAAAAATGCAAGTCCCTGGGTGTTCAGCTGACTCTGCTGCTTCAGAGCCTCGGATCAGCCGGAGAAAGAATCAAAGGTAATTGGATAACAAATCCTGCTGCAATTGATCACTCTGTAGTTTTGGAAAGTTGAGGCAGATATATATATATATATATATATATATATATATATATATATATATATATATATATATATATATACATACACACACACACACACACACACACACACACACACACACACACACTCTGATATCCGCTGCTCACACCCGTCACCTCAAACGAAAAGTGAGATGGCCTAGATAGGTAGATGGGGAGACAGGCAAGGTGTTAGAGGGGGCAGAAAGGAGGAGGGATCTGAGGCCAGATTCATTTCCACCTCCAGTGGAGGGAGACCACCTATTTAGCCTGTCTGTGAGAGGCCAGGCCACAGGGACGATAACAGATCACAGCCCATCAGTTGCCGGAGCTCAGATTTAACTGATGGCACGGAGAAGAAAGCCCATGACTGCATTTCACGAACTTACGACTTCAATTTCCATATCATTAAGCTTGTCTGCGTCAGTGCGCTTCTGTGCTAGTTCCCATTAATCCACAGCAATACATAACAAATAACAGTTGTCATGAATTTAACAGTGTCAGTCCTGTGTTGTTTATAGGTTATGTACAGTACATAAATGTGTCTTTTTCACTCCTCTAAGCTCATTTTGTTTGTCATATTTCCAGCATATAACCTCGTTACACCTTAACACGGGGGAATATTGTGATGTGTGTGTTGCGCGTACAGACAGAATGATCTACCGTTCCTGTTTGGTGAGTGAAAGAATGGAGGAGGAGCCCCAATCTCCTGTGTTCCCACCTCATTACCCACACCTGGATAGGACTGCGGGGGATCCTAATTTAAGTCACTCGTTAGCAACGTCCTAATGTGTTCTGACAGCAACAAGAGAGAGGGATGAGAAGAAGGTAAAAGAGAAAAATCGAAGGAGAAAGAGGGCGAGGGAGGGAGGGAGGGAGGGAGGGAGGGAGAAGGTGGGGAGAACAAGGCACAGAACTGTCTCGCTAGAGACAACAGCAGGACGGAAAACCAGGAGGAGGGGAAGCGTCTGTGCGTTACAAGAACTATTCTTATTTCTTGCTTTGATTTCCATAAAATGAGCATCATCCTAAATCATCCGGGCCCTCCGCTGTTGGCCTCGTATGCATAAACCATTAGATTCCTTTGCTAATGCACATAAACTAATGAAGACAATAGGGCTCTCCACTACTGTACGCTGCAGCACAACAGGAAATCAAATAAAAGCCTGTTTACCAAATAAATTCTTCTGTGTCTGTTAGGTCTGCCTCCGGTTGATTGTATGTTTTGCAGCAGACGCAGCTGCACTGTAGCTACAAACAGTACAACACATCGGCATGCTGGGTAATGGATCGGAAGAAATTATCAAGGGAGTTGGGGTAAATTTAACTTCTGAGAGTGAAGCGTGGTGAATTTACACCTCCAAATGGGTTTGGAACAAGGGCGGAAAAGCAAATCCCATTGTGTGCCTGCGATGTGGATGGATATATCCTTCATTACCTTAAGATTGCAAGAAACAATGTTTACTTCGAGCACAAATCCCATTTTGCTGCCCCCCGCCCCCCCCCCCCCCCCAATGAAACATTTTACAAGATTTCCATTTTAGGCCAGTTATATCCCATATTTAGTAATTGAAAGTCAATGAATGTCTCTTCCATAAGCCTGCTGACAATCGTGCGATTCCTTTGATGGGAAAAAAAGGGGTTTGTAGGTCTTTACCAAAGTGGGGCAGAGAGAAAAAAATGTCATAAAGCAAGTTGAGAAGCCTGAATCGTATTTATTATTCATCACTTAGTCTCGTTTTGCCAGACCTTCCTCCACCGCGGCGCTGCGAAGGGGGGGTTCGGCAAGTCCACACAGCATTCCGGGATGGGAGAAAAACGTGCTCTGGTTTATTGCCATTTCTTTACACCAATCACAATCGTCTTGGGCGGTGCTAAGCGCCATACGGAGCAACGGCACCTCCGCAAAATAGCCTCGAGAAGGAACTTGTTTTGGTGGAACGTGTGTACGTTCAAAAGTTGTTTTAGTCGTGCAACAGAAACTCAGATTGGACAGATAGTCTAGCTAGCTGTCTGGATTTACCCTGCAGAGATCTGACAAAAGGTTAACCATAGTCCTCATAAATCAACCGGAGTTTAAAATGCCAACATAAAGGAAGCCCAAGGCAACGGATATCCGGCCTAAATGAGTGAAATCCGGCGGAATTTCCGTCGGCAACAGAGCAATCCCGGAAGTGGAACGACGAGGATATAGACTATTTATCACTAAACTGCAAGAAGTAGAGACTAAAAAATGTCAAATAAGGTCTGAGGCTGAACTCATAGCCAGGATGTAGCAGGTGTTATAGGTGAACTGATCCTCCAGGATGCCCATTATCTCTACCCATGACCTTCCAAAATGTCCATTTCCCGTGATATTAAAAGTAAAGTCTGAAGTTTGTGTCTGAAGGCTGAGTGTCAGTTTGAGTCTAAGTCAGTTTTAGGGAGTGCAAGAGCAGCCACGAATCGCTCTAAAACTTGAGACAACAAACTGAATAACAGAGAAGGTTGGAGAGACAGGGGATCAGCAGGTTCATCTTGACAAATATGAGAAAATGTTCTAAACCCACTCATTAGTCCTGACCTGGTGTATAATTCTGGCTTGGCAGCCTGTCGAAGCTGCGCTTTGAGAGGCAGAGAAAAAGAGGTGATAGGAGAAGTGCAGAGAAAAAGAACAGCTAGTGATAATATGCTTCACGTTGGCATTTGCAGATGAAAAGAGACGTTCTGACTTTCAAGTCACTGAAAGATGAGTGTGAGAAGAAAAAGAGGAAATAATAAGAAAGTGCCAGAATGAATGGACCTGCAGTAGAAATGAGGGTCGATGACACTTGTTATTGTTGACAGCAGAAACTAAAACCATGGTGCCAGGAGGTAACTGAAGTTATTTATTAAAAATAGTCTGTTTTACAGACAGGACTACAATTGGCTAAATAAACATAGACACCAAAATCTAAATTGTCGAACGGCTTGTGAGTCAAATGGACTGACTAACGGTTGGCTGTTGACTATGATGCTTAAAGCAGCTAAATGGCAGGTTGTCTGAAACAACATGTATCCAGAATGTGGAGCAGAGTGATGACATTTAAGGAAAAGTAAAGTAAAGGAAAGTAGGGTATCAATTTGCCTTACAGTTTCCTCTACAAATGAGTGGAACGGGAGACATTGTGCAACTGAAAATTATTTTGTTTAAAGAGCCAGATATTTCCCTCAGGAGTTTGTGGAGACCGAAACAGTGCTACATGATAGTCTAAATACTTTTTCAAATGATCAAATTTTAAGGTATTTAGTCTAAAATAATTATCAGAAGCGTGCCTAAAACATGTATTTATATGTGGGTAATCTTAGAATGTAAACTCCTCCTCAAAACCCCAATTTAATAGAAATATTGCCAAGGACATGACCTCAGTGTCCCCAATGGTTGCTATGGCCGAAGCAAATTTGAACAGGTTATTTGACAAATGAAATGGAACATTTCTGGAGGACTCAGAGGAGGATTACGGTAACGTTTACATGAGGAACTTGAAATTAGATGACTGACCTGATGAGCCAAGTACAAACCTCCTTGCTGCAGCTAAATGAAGACCCATTTTAGTGCCAAATGAACAAGATTTGACCTTCTTCAATCACTAAATGCATATCCAGCAAGTGCAACAGGCAGCTGGTTTAATGTGTCACCTGCTCCTTTCAAATCATGTGGCAATGATAACACTAGAAGCAGCAGCAGCAGCAGCAGACTTTAAACTCAAGCTTTAAACTTAACGAAATGATTATCGGTTTTGACCGACATATATATTTTGATTGCTTTTTTAATGCTTTTTTTGGGCTAAATGGCTGCAGAACAGAAATAAGGGCATGCATTTCAGCATGTAAGATAAATATGAATATGCAGTATAAATAATTACGCAATTAATATTTAATCTTGTCCTTACTGTACCCTCGCATGCTGGTGATGCAGCTTCACCATTCACAAATATAACAGATCGCTACTCATACAACGCTGAATAATTCTCTCCCTGATTGGAAATAACATTGGGAAGCCTGGAGCACAAAGATATGAGTTTTAATTTGGTTTGCTGATGCATTCTGAGGGATAAACAAATAGATAGCGGTGTGATCTTCGACAGGCAGAGATGGATTTCCTGGTTACTTTTTCACGGTTGACTTTGTTTGTGTAGCATATAGTAACACACCGGTAATGAGATTTTTAAGCTGAAATGATATTCAAATACTGGTACATCTCAAGATGGGTAAAGAAAGCTAATGTGATGGGAATATTCATAAATAAATTGAAGTTAGTTACAGTTCTGTATGTTTATGTTTAGCTACCTGCAGAAGATGAAAAGGTCTTCATCAAGTGACATTTAGGTAAACCCACGATTGTGCGATAGCTTATGATAACTCGGCACAGCAGGCCTGTCAGTTTGGTGGTGTATTTTTTGTAGCCTTTCCCAAAACCAAAGGGCAAACGTGTAAAGAATGGATTAAAATGTGTGCTTTCCTGCTATAACATGCACTAAAATCTTTAGCATGTCCTGCTACTGACAGTAGTATGAGCATTAACTGTTACTTCCAAAGCCAAAGAGCAAAATTACTAGTAGCCTACTTTAGTTTGTGGTGTTACATGTACAGGGTACATTAAAAAGAACCACATTTACAACTAGCTTGCATTTTCCCACTAGGTGGAAGACAGTCCTGTAAGAGTTTAGGCCAAGTGGCCAATCTCCAGTGCTAAAAAAATTAAAATTGAAGCCAGGTGGGGACTGCCCATTTCTCTCCATTGTTCTCAATAACTATATAATAATAAAATTCCCTTTGGTCCTACAGCCAAGACCCGCCCTACGAGGACGGCCGATTGGTCAGGGGACAGGACCTGTACAAATGGCGCTGGCTGGCGCTACTGGGAGCCTCCCACTTCGAGCTTCATTTTGGGTCTTCAGAAACGTATGGGTGAGCAAATAGTAGTCTGATACATTTGGTTTACCATACTTGACTAACGCTGCAATACAAGAACAGCTGTGTTTTGTGCTTTTTATTTCCATGTATTCTACATGAGTTGGTGAGGATGATGACTTTTTGTCTGGGACATGTAGCCTAGCTTTAGTCTCAGTCTTTTAGCATAATATCACGTTAATAAGTAGCCTAGTCATTAGGTGCATTTCTTAAGACACCTTTTACAGGATTCTTGTTTAAAAAACAAAACAAATAGCCTTTCAACCAAATGAGTAAACGTTAGCTTAATTAGCTAGCTAGCTGTAGCGTTAGCTGATAAAAGTCTGCCAGTGACAGTTGACATTTCAGGTGACAAAATGGATCATGTTGGACTAGAAATGAGAAGTCTGCTTTTGTGTCTGAACTCAAGGACCCAATGGTCAAAAAATGAAGAAGTGTGTTGGTTTATCTGCCAATGTTGTCATTTTAAAAGTTGCTCATATTTATATATGTTTGCTTATAGCCTCTGATTTGCCACTGTTCTAAGCAGTCAGTGACATGAGCCATATTCTGCTTTGTCCTTGTCCAGTGTACTTGAGCATGTTTCCAGCTTGTTGACCTCTGCCGCTGCTTAGAAGGCGTTTTCCTCCTATTGGACTCATTTGTTCTGGGCTCCTGCAGTCCTGCAAAAGGTTTCAGAGTACAGTGTACCTTCACAGTAGGGTTGTAATTAGCACAGATTGAAGTGCTGTGCCTTAGCTACCCCTGTGAAGCGTGACAGATGCCTTGAATGATAAACACAGTGCGCCACCTAATCTGAATGCATTTACAGTTACATTTGAAATTCTGAACAAACATGAAATATGAAGAGTGTTGACATTCGGTGTTACGGAAGGATATGCCCTACACTACAGTGTGAGTGAGATCACTTAACCTTTTCATTTGACCTCTTAATGTGTTTTTGTATTCAGTCCAACTGAGGTGCAATTTAAAAGGGGTCACCATTTGACCTACAGCTCCTGTAATAGTGTCAATATCTCAATAAGAGGACTTGTAACACTGGCTGGAAGATTAAATGGGTTTAAGTGTGTGTGTGTGTGTGTGTGTGTGTGTGTGGGTGTGTGTGTGTGTGTGTGTGTGTGTGTGTGTGTGTGTGTGTGTGTGTGTGTGTGTGTGTGTGTGTGTGTGTGTGTGCATGCATGTACCTTCCAGTAAGGTGGGTCAATGTCACCGTATCACTGGGAAATAGCCTTCTTATCTACCTGCCGTTGCTGTTCCACTTGACACAAGGGACGGTTGTCAAATGAATCAAAGTTTAAAGGCCTCAGCCACAACAAATAACCCCATTACCTTTGTGGGAGGATTGAGAGATGACTCCCATGGACTCTCCACTATTAATAATTAAAAACACTGATGCTGTTGTCACTTTTCATAAATCAAATTTAACAGTATAGGGATGGAGAATTTGTGTGCGCGCGTCAGTGTGCGCTATGATGTTTGTGCGTGCGTGCCGAGGTGTGAACCGCACAGGAAATGACTTAACAACGTGACCTTAGCTGTATGATGGATGGATTGTTGTTAAACATTCGTAAGAGAATTATTTTTGATGTGCTGCTGAGAAGTGATGGCAGCAGGAATAATCTCGCCATGGTACACTCGATAAATATGCATCTGTGGAGAAAAAAAATCGTCGGGTAAAAGGCAATTTGTTTAATCGTTTTTTATGCTAATGTTGCGTAGCGACAAGAACTGAGAGGTTTGTTTACCTGCAAAATGAAAACTCGTAAAATAAAAAAATAAAAACATTATATTTATAGAAACTAATTTGCTGGCAACTCCAACAGAGATTCAGTAAATGAATTGAATTGCTGCCTGTGTTCATGTGTGGGTCTTAAAGGAGCCATACAAAACCTTCATCAAGTCACTCAGTGTTACCACGGAGGACAGAGTGGTGATGTACTATCACGCTGACACCTGTGTGTCTTTGAGACTCTGTGGATGTGTGTGACTTTGCGTGCCAACCTGGTACATTTGTATCCATACTTTCATGCGTGCGAGCGTGGAGGTTTGCAGTCACGTCCGGCCTGTGTGCAGGAGCCCACGGGACCTAGGTGATAAATTGTTGACAACCTGCAGTAATTACTGATCTGTGCTCTGATAGCTTCAGCCACCGTGTCCGAGGACGAGAGATAAAGCAGCACATAGTTTTCAATCTACCAGTTCATCATATAATAAAGAGGTTGTCCCGTTTGGTCATCGCTCAAACAAATTAATATTGGACTCTGTTGGTTTCCGGAGAGCAGTTCTTATTTGAGGAAAGAAATCAAAGGTTTTTCCTTTGCTGTGACTTTTAACTTTGCTTTCCAATTTCTCTTCTCCTGTGAGTCACGTTCCCTATGACAGAGTTTTAATGGCGCCCGAGATGAAAATACTGAATTCACTGTGCACATTCTGACAAGAGGCTCTGCAGCTACAGCATGCTTGATGACATTTAGATAGCATTTGTGTTTCTCTGCGGGTGACCTGTGTCAAAGAGCAAATATTCTCTTTTCATCTCGCTGAATCTCTAATTACAGTGCAGTGAATCATGTTATTTCCTGCTATTGATATCTTCTCGTTGACGAAGCTCATTCAATTGCAGGAGGAGTAGCAAAATCAAGTAAATTGTATATAACTGATGTTTAGGATGTGACGCCTTTCTTGTAGCATCTGTTTGTATTATGAGACCACATGTTTTCACGCCTTTTTTTCCAACCATGGCTATTTTGGCAGGGCGCGTTAGCCATCACGCTAGCAAGCTAGTGGAATAGGAAGTCATCCCTTCAAAGGAAAAAAAAAAAAAAGCACTAATGAAGTATTTATAATGTAGTTTAGACATGAATGGGTTAATTGTGAGGATTTCTAACTGTGCATTCACACTTCTTCACACTTCCTCCTCTAATGTGCTGCTACATTGCAATGCACAATGGGAGGTGTGAAAAGCTGTGATTGCATGCTATCTGCAGGTTTGGACCATATAATGTCTTTATTACCACTGTTGTATTTTATTTCATAACTTTATTTTAATATGTTAACACCAGGTATTTGCTCATATTGCAGTGAAGTTGAAAGTTTTAAATTAAATTGAATTTAATGGTGCTCTAAGTTGCCCCGCAAAGTTAATAATTCTCCGTGGGTTTGTCACTACAAGCTCCACCTCTCACGTCATTCATAGTCATTTGACCCGTCGTAAATATAAAAAATATGAATTAGCGCAGCTTTAAATTTAGTGACATTACTTCTTTAAACTTCCTTTTTACTGCATTGCATCCGCTTTACTTTTTTATACTTGATTACTTGCAGTCACCATATTGAGGCCAAACATGTATTAGCCAAAATATAGGCGCGCTAACCTTGTTTAGTAATAGAATAGAAGTCAATGGGTCAGCACAGCGATGTGTTTGAAGACATTCACACCGGTGCAAACATTTAAAGATATAGGTATAGATATTGATATAGATTTATTTATTTATGTCAATTTATTGAACATGTAAAAAACATACAAACAAAATAAAACTTAAAAGCAATAAAAAAAGAAAAACAAATGGGATCCTCAGCAGCATATAAAGGGTAGGTAGGGGTGAGTTGAGAACCATTTAAGATAAAGAAGAAGCCTGTTTTTTTTAATCAAATACTTAATATTAAGAGCAAATGTATCAGTTAATTTACATCTTCAGCAACTCTGTTTTTATCATTACAGTTTTTGGAGTTGCTCCCCTCGTTGCGGCCAACTATTTTTGGCCAATAAGCCGGTTGTCTGTCATTGTGTTGGCTGAGTTTCACTGCTCACTGAGCTCTGTAGGAAATGAATGGGCCTCTAGTGATCACGTTGCTCACAGTTGGAACATATGGCAGCATCTTAGACAACATAATCGGATTTGCATAAGGTCTCTGTGTTTCTGCTTTTGTTTTGCAATTGATATCACAGTGATGCATTAACTTACAGAGGTAATGGACAGTTATTATTTTCCATACAGTGAATAAAAAACATCTTCTCCGTGTACAATATGTTTTGTTGTTTAGACGTCAGTGCGTGTGCGTCAGTTCTGCTCCTGTGTTATTTTTGTGTCAATTCTTTACCACAATCAGTTACTGCCACCAAAATGAAAGGCTTTCATGTAACAATTAACACCCGGTTATGTAACTGATTAACTGGCTATTACACTACTGCACACTAAACATTTCTAGCAGTTGTGTTGCATAAACAGCTAAGCCTATGAACATGATGTAATGATGTAAGCAGTTTTTGGTTGTTCAGAGATAAGGCGCAAGATGAACTTACTGCCCACGAGCCCCGAAGACCCTAAGTTAAACAAAAAGAAAGCAAAACACGATTGGGTTTTACCAAGCGAAACATCGTCCACACTTTTGACTGTGTGCGAACTACATTTAGGTTACAGTTTGTAATGTAACCTCTTTCACCTTGCAGGTTAATGTTTTCTCTGGCCTCTTGACACTGAACATTTCTCAGCACTCCATCCACTTCCTGCCCTGCTACTTCACTGCCAAACTGTTGCAGGACAGATGTGGACTCTACAGACCTAACAACGCCGGTTTTGTACTGCCTACCTAATCTGTGCATTTGTAGCTGATTGTACTCTGTTTTTCTTGTACTATATTGAATGTGAAACTGTATGTTGTCTTGTACGCTTACGCTTTTCTTGGCCAGGTCGCCGTTGCAAATGAGAACCTGTACTCAACGGCCTGTTCAATTTTATTCAATTCAATTTTATTTATAGTATCAAATCATAACAGGAGTTATCTCAGGACACTTTACAGATAGTAGGTCTAGACCACACTCTATAATTTACAAAGACCCAACAATTCTAGTAATTCCCCCAAGAGCAAGCAACCTACCTGGTTAAATAAAAAAATAAATACAAAAATAAAAATAAAAAACGTCCTCGAATATCACCTCCAAGAGTGCCAAGCCGCTAAATAAGTCCTTGGAAAGGCGCCTCTGATGTTGTGGGGAAAACAAACTTCTCAAGAAAGTGAGAATATCTTTGCTGTTTGAGACGTGTGTGTGTTTTAATGTGACAACATCAGTTTGGGCAGAGCTGTTCCTTTCCCCCTACAGATGCAACTGGCTCTGCACAAACACTTTAGTGCTGTTTGAATGTAATGAGTCTCAAGGTTTTCTATTCCTCAGTCAACATCTGCAGCATAAGCCAAAGAAACATTCAGGATCTTTATCCTCTGTCCTTCTGTTAGATAGATAGATAGATAGATAGATAGATAGATAGATAGATAGATAGATAGATAGATAGATAGATAGATAGATAGATAGATAGATAGATAGATAGATAGATATTGTGTCTGTGAATGTGTCACCTTGGGCTCTGGGAAGTTGTGATGGGTATTTTTTAGACATACGATTGATAGATGTAGCGGGAAAACAATCAGATCAATCAAAAAGGAAAATAATAGTTGCGGCCCTGCTTAACCTCCAGCGCAAACCACAGGTTAAAATATCAAATGCATCGGATGTTAAATTTGCTTGATATAATGCTTGAATGTTTGGTTAGTTCTTGCTCTCATTTGTTGTCATAATCAATGTGAACAAATTAACAAATGCCCACGGGTTAGACATATTTTCTAAACCAGTGTGTTTTATTCAGTTCCTTCAGCAGTTTTCTGATTTCCCTATATAATTCCCTATAATTAGTTGAATTTGCTTGATTGCATTGGTTTATTGATTTTTTTTTTCTTTGTCCAGTGTTTCCTTTACATATAAAGTGGAATGAATTGATATGATATGATAAACTCAGGGGGATGAGTTTACCCAAAATCTATCATCAATAAGCATGCTGGAGGGAATATTGGTGATTATCTTGCACAACTACACATTTTTTTTGATGAAAAACAAATGTGCAGTGTGCACACTTTAAAGGTCCCATATTGTAAAAAGTAAGACTTCCATGTATTTTTTTATTATTATATAGCAGTTTGATGATGATGAAGATGAATAATTTTATTTCGGTTAACATACAACAATTATTTACCACAATTTGCCACCGTATATAACCGAAAAAGGAATAGGCTGAAGCCAAGGCTTTATTTTTGCCTATCCTATCCCATAATCCAGGCGCTATATAAATACTGTGAAAGTATTAAAATGCTTAATCCACAGAGAAATGCTCCCAGCCCATATTCAGAAACTGTGCCTTTAAACAAGACCTCCGTACGGTTGTGATGTCACAACTATCCTAGAAAGTACCGCTACAGTGCCGTTACAGTCATTCCCTGGCTGCAATGACAGTGCAGCGACGCCAAGAGCCCAAATGCGGAAGACCTGGAATCACTGCCAATCAGCGAAGACTGGGCTTTTTCGGGACGGGGGTTTAAAATTGAGCGTTTCAGACAGAGCCTGAATACAGGTTTATTTAGACAGTATAACACTTTTTTAATTTTTTTATATGTACATTAGAGCATGTATGTTCTAGTAGAAACCCAAAATACAAATATGGATCTGAAAATGAGCATGATATGGGACCTTTTACCAACAATGTAGGTGCTTACTTCCTTTCGTGATGGCCACTACCAGGCTCAGCACTCAGTTGGCAGACAGAGTAATAGGAAATGTAATGCTTACAGTGTATCCTCTATCTTTCTGATGCTACAGCAGCTGTGAACTGAGCCATGATACAGCCGCTAATTAGACGCGATGGTTTAATCAGCCTAACAAGCCACAGTCAGTCAGTCAGTCAGTCCCTCCGACAGGCTCCTAATGAACCAACAAGTGTTTGTAGTTAAAAGCCTATAGATAATTGAGACCATGCTGAGAAAAAAAGAAATACAGAAGAAGCATCTATTTCTAGATCAGCAAGTGTCCTGAGGATTAGACAGACCAGTGGGAGAATGCAGACACCTACAGGATTCAATATAATAACTGCAGATGTCACAGAGAAATGCCCTTCGCTTTAAGGAGGGCTATTTGAATAAATCTCATTATCACTATGCTGAGGCAGTTTTTACATCACAGAGAACGAGAGAAAAAGTAAGCGTGAGAAAAAAAGAGTGAATGACAAAGAGGAGACGGATAGATAAGGAGAGCAAGCGAGCTGTAAAATGGTGTCTAACAGAGATGAGAAACAAAGAAGGAGGGGTGAGGAGATATGATAATAGATTCACTATAGAGCCGAACCAATTTCCATTCTTAACCCCATCCAGACCAGCTGATGATTAAGAACACAGCCGGGGTCACCTTGCTCCAACTCTCCCTTCTCCATCCCAAATTAGAGACACTTATGGATTCATGACATGCATGCAGTGCATAGAGTCACTCGGAATTATATGACAATATATGCTTAGAGTTAATAAGTGATACTCGCCAACGTTGCATATGTATGAGAGTATGTGAAGGAAGCAGAGTGCTCGAGCTTGATCTATTTCCGTGCTGTACAGTATGTGGAAGGTTAGAGGTTAGGCAGACAGAGTTATACTCAGGAGACCTAAGTTGTGTTAGAGAATCTCAATGAGAATCAGAAAGGGCTTGTTGAAGTTGTTAAGTTCACTTGTGTGTATTTGAGCTCGCTCTGGGTTATTTTTGCACTTATGCAAATCTTAAAGAGGCACTCTAGTCGTTTAGTATTGCACTTCCAAAAAGTTGAGGGGCTTTTAAAAGACAGATTTGTAAAAATAATAGTCCAGCATTCTTCACTTATTCACATTTTTTCTGAGAGTTAGATGAGAAGATTGATACCACTGTCATGTCTGCAAGGTAAATATGAAGCTACCATCAGCAGCTTAGCTTTGCATAAAGACTGAAATCAAGGGAAAAGAGCTAGCCTGATATGTCCAGAGGTAACAAAATCCACCTACCAGCACCTCTTAAACTCACTAAATATCAATGTAATGTAAAACTATGTATCTTGTTTGTTTTAATCAAACCGGAGTAAAAAACAACAACAACAATTTGTGGCTTCTTGTGTGCTGGGTAACTTCCTGGAAGTTACTGTGCTTGGCCAAGGAATAGCCAGGTTCATAATCCCTCATTAAACCATAATGTAAGTTGTGTACTGTATGGAAGTACTGAAAGTGTTAATCAGTGAGTTTTAGAATTGCCGGTAGCTTGATTTTGTTAGACTACCTTCAGACAGAGAAATGCTAGCTGTTCCCCCGTTTACAGTCTTTGTGCTAAGACATGAGAGTGGTGTTCATCATTTTATCTTCGTAAAATGTCAGACTATTCCTTGAAAAATAATGGTCAGAATCGTACAGGCCAAGATAATTCCCTTTCTCTTCATTAGACCAAATCTGCCTAAGGAACACCCACATCCATAGGCGGACTGGCAATCTGGCAGTTCTGGCAAATGCCAGAAGAGCTGATGCACTCTTGTGCCGATTTGGGCCGCTGGAAAAAAGAAGAAAATGCGGCAACACTGGCGTATCACACAAGTTTGACCCGCTATGTCTTCGTACTTTTGTGTTTTGGGTGTTTAAGTATGTAATAATATGTTTTAAATATGCAAGCATTTCCGTTCTATTCCAAGATGGTGCCATGGTAGTTTATTTGAAGGTTTTATGAAATTGCTTCAGTGTGTGTATTATTGTAATTATGAAAGCCTGTAAGTGCGCCTAATGCTGCTAGTGCCATAATCTCATGTGAGCCTGTTTTTTGCAAATAATGTGCCCGTCTGAAATTGGACCGGTAAGGGACTGATTTTTGTCCCAGTCTGCCCCTGCCCATATCTATCATCCTTTAACAGCTTACAGTTTACATCTGAGTTAGTTTGACTTGAAGTTGAACTGTCTGTCTCTCTGTCCCTCCCTCTCCAGCCACATTCCCTATTCACCAGGCCCATTGATTGCCATTTTACTTCCATCCACCAGATGCCCTCAGTCTTTTCTCTCCTTTTCCCATCATGTGACAGCCCCGCCCATCCACACGCCTGTTCCCACTTTCCTCATCAGCCCTGCAGATATTTAATCAACCCTTTTTCACTCACTCACTCACTCACTCTTTGCCAGTTTGTCAAACTTGCTGTGTGAGTTTGAGTTTCTGAGGTTGGTGCTGTTTTGTTTGTCTTGTCCGTCTCTCTGACCATCACTGCACGCACTTCTTCCTGTAATTACTCCAAACGAACCACTTTTTGCTGCTTTGAAAACTTAATGTGCACCACAACATTTTAAAGTCCTCGAACAGCTACGTGCATCACTCCAGGACCTTGTTAGAAGAGTGTAGAGGCAGGGTTTAGTTTTTCAGGACACCAACATTCTAAACTAATCTGTTATTCAGAGAAATCTCACACTGCACTGATCTGAGGAAGGTCTCTGTTGCAACCAACAGATCCATCCCTCCTTTCATCCATCCCTACTCACACACGCTTTTCTCCTGTGGGCTCATCAATCCCATTGGAGTGTAGCCTAG
The DNA here is from genome assembly GCA_023631565.1 of Gymnocephalus cernua. Taxonomy (NCBI): domain Eukaryota; kingdom Metazoa; phylum Chordata; class Actinopteri; order Perciformes; family Percidae; genus Gymnocephalus; species Gymnocephalus cernua. The sequence goes on from CM042443.1 coordinate 17,147,655, forward strand.
TGGAATTGACTCCAAAGTAGAGCGTAAATTGTTCACAGTAGCTCCATAATTCCTAGCATTATAGCAGGCAAGTGGCATGAAAAGTATTTTTCTTTTCTTTTCTTTTTGCATCATTGCATGGATTTACAGGGCTGTCGGCTTGACACCCTAATGTGTGCTATTTCTGACTCTGATGAATATTTTATACAGGGTTGGTGTATATTGTTACTATTTTACTATAACCATGCAGGATATAGCCGTCCGTCCTGTACTATTCTCCTATAACATCAGTCTGCTGTTCTGCTTTTGTGACAGTAATAACTACATTATCGTTGCAATGCTATTGGTTTAATGTTGGTCTTTGATATTGTCGTGAATGTAGCTTCTGAAGCAAGCCAGGCTACTTCGCCTGGATGTCCGTGGGTGGAAATCACTTCACACGACAAGGGCTCTTCCGTTTGTGAACTCTACTTTACATCAGCAGGCGAGTACTGAACACACAGCCATTTACATCAGTGAAGGCAGTTATGCTGGGTTGTGGACTCTAGCTCGGGCACAGAACAGCAAGCTGTCCATGCGATGCAGGCCTGGCAAACTCGATTCTTTTTAAGGATTCAGGTTATTCTGAGTCACTCACTAAACTGATCCGGGTTGTGCGAGTCACTTGAGTCACTTGAGTCAGTGTTGCTAGCTTGGAATGTTTCGGACTGTCTGCTCGACCTAATTGCATTTAAAAATACTACATTTATATACCAAAACCTACAGTCGGCCTAGCTAGGCTGGGCAGAACATTATTTCAGAGGTGAAATAATGGCTTTTGTTGTGGATTTGCTTTACCCTGAGCTCTGTCTGCTACAGATCCACTCATAGCCGGCTGATTCGCACGATTGACTGACTCACGCGAGAACTCACGAGTGATCGACAACTCACGAGTCATCGAGGACTCCTGAGTTCTCAAGTTAGTCCCATGGTCTGCAAGCTTGCAATGTTTCCGGCTCTGAGTCTGCCTATAACCTGTCTCGGACTGTCTCTTTGCTCACTCAGTCGCTTGAGTTGACTTGTGGAGTTGTTGTTGCCTACGAAATTGTAAGTTATAAAGCTTTTGGCAGCTAAAATGGCTAGGACTAGTAGTAGCTAATGTTGCATGAGGTTTGTGTGTGGCGCTGTTTTTAGATTGAATTGTAGTAGGACTCAACTGATGCGAGTTAATGATAGGCCTACTAGAGACCCGCGATTCATGAGTCAATTTAAAGACTCGGGTGAAAGATCCGAGTGAATCACGACTCAAACAGGTTTAATGCGATGAGCCGTGAGCACTGCTCAACCACTTAACAGCCAACTCGTCTTCTGTTTCACATGCGTGATCGTGTCACGTTCACTTACCACTCAACATGCTGCATCTAGCAACAGCAACACATCTGTAAGGTGAGAGAGGAATATAAATTTGTGAACTGACTTACAATATTATAATTAGAATTAACATTAAAATAATCCCCCAAACGGGGAAAAAAAACATGCATAGGAAAAGAGTGTAGGGGGGAAAAACAATTAACAGCATAATCAGTGGGGCATACTTGACCGTGCCATCACACACTCGGAGGTAAACACTGATGCATGTTTGAGATACAGTCCATGTGGCTTAATGTGTTTCCCATTGTGTTGCGCTGAAAAGAGACTTAATATCATCTAATGAGTTTGGATTACAAAAAACACTAACAGTGAACAGAAACAGAAAATGAAATGTGAGGATCTGAGACAAAGATACTAAAGTGCCAGTAATCTCTCTCTTATATTCCTGATTAAAACTTTGTCTGTATAGCACAGGCAACCATGGAGTCCCATGCACACACACATACGTACACCACTTCTAGATCTGATTTTGCTCCACCTGAAGGGCACACATGACATGATATCCATTAGAAAACGCCACGTTGCATCCTTCCTCCAGCCTCCAATTACCTTTTGTGGGTGGCTGTGCACGCTAACAGGTTAATAGGTTCAGTGGTAACCCTGTGGTAAATTGGTTGCTCAGCAGTGGTTAAGGGAGTAATCAAAGTGGCTGATTGCGGCCCACTCACCTGTCCTGATCCCCGGGGTCGCACTACCAAAGTGGCTGGTCACACTGCTTCTGCTGCTGCCGGCCAGGCTAGCAGGTGGCTAATTGAACGGGCCGAGGCTTTCAGAAGGAAGATGGAGGAGATAAAAAAAAAGTGAGGGAGGGACAAAGGTAGGGAGGAATGGAGGGAGGGATACACGTTCAGCAGCAGATTCTGAGAAACTGTGAACATGGCACCAAACTGAGCATCATGTTGTGGATCTGTGACTTCCAAACCTTTTGATATCAGTTTAATGCTATTAGTATCAAACTTAATATTGGATAAATGTGGTGCTTTTTGAATGACGTGGATCTTAATTTTTTGCACATTGCTGCCTGGAAAATACTTACTGGGAGGGAGTGAATACATCGAAATGTGTGGACAAGGGCAGAGGAAAGTAAAATGAATATTAAATCAGGTAGGGAGAGAAAATGTGTAAAAATGTGGGGACGATGGAATTGAGTTTTTGTGAAAAACGTATTTGCATTCTTGCCGAGTTTTGGGTGACGTTTTTAAAAGGTAACTTGTAAGTTAAATGCCAAACTAAGCTAGGGATGTACCGAATAGTTCAAAGCTTCATTCATTACGTTGACATTCAACTAAAGTAAATCAACACTCATCAATCGGATGCTGATTTAATGGTCTGCCTCTGAAGAGCGAGCTGTGCTGAGCATCGGCTCTCACAAAAAGGCCAGCAATGGCAGAGAGAGACGGCATATTTTTACATCTAATTCAATGAATTATGGGTGAAGTTCAACCAAACCAGAGTTAGTTGAGTTGTGAGTTTATTAAAAAAAAAAAAAAAAAAAGCCAATTGAGCTTGTGGAATGTTGCAAACTCACTGCTTGGAGAGGATAGACATTCAAAGCTACATTCGATAACCTCAATAGAAGCTTTAAATGTAAAAAAAATATATATTTATATTTACTATAAAAAGTCTATTTACTATAATCTGACTATCTTGAAGGCTATATTAGCCCTCCTACACAATCTGGACTGTGGTCATAACATCTACATCTTATAACTTATTCCCTGTTATATATTGTTCTTAAAGTATATTATTTCTTTTCTTTGTCAAGCAATTCTATTATGTTTACATTCTTGTCTTTTCATAGTCATATCTGCACTTTTGCACTACCACCATTGCACACACTCTACCATAGCACCTTATCATGGTCATTGCATCACATGGTCAGTCCATACCAGACCTTTGTAATCACTTCACAAATTGTTAACTCTTTAAATTTCTGAGTGATTTTTATGTATGTGAGATATATGTGTGTGTGTTGTGTTATGGTTGTCTATGCCTAAAATGTCCCTTGGGATGAATAAAGTATCTATCTGTCTGTCTGTCTGTCTTTTAAATAAACCTTAGGTTAGCTAAACTTATTTTAAAGGTCCCATGGCATGAAAATTTCACTTTATGAGTTTTTTTTTAAACATTAATATGAGTTCCCCCAGCCTGCCTATGATCCCCCAGTGGCTAGACATGGCAATAGGTGTAAACCGAGCCCTGGGTATCCTGCTGTGCCTTTGAAAAAATGAAAGCTCAGATGGGCCGATCTGGAATCTTCCCTTTATGATGTCATAACGGGAAAGGTTACCTTCCCTTTCTCTGCTTGGCCCGCCCAGAGAATTTGGTCCGCCCATGAGAAAGAGAGAGAGACATCATGGCTTGAAAACAAGCAAAGTGGCAGTTGGTCAAGGCCGCACCCCCACCTTCCACCTTGCCCCCCCCCTCTCTCCTCCTCGATAGCTACAGACACAGAAATGGCACGTTCTGAGTAAAGCTTATTGTGGGACTGGCTCTAGTGGCTGTAATTCTGCGCCAAGGCTGAATTTCAGGAAAGAGACTTCAGATACAGTATTAGGGGACCACTAAGGCCTAAAGCATCCAAAAAGCAACATGTCACGGGACCTTTAAGAAAGAAAAATGTCTAATTGTGTAGGCACATAGTTTTACTTTGCAATGATGGATTACCAGTATTTCTGGATATATTTTAGGTTATTTGTTTGCTTGTGTGAACTTTCTAGTGATACAGCCTTGTCCCAGATCTCAGCTATTACTTTGGTAAGTTATCATGTCAAATAGACGTTATGGCCAAAACTATTAAAAATAGGACCAAAAAAATTATCTTATCAACATTTTGTGAAATACACTTATTTGCCTTCTTGCCGGGAGTTAGATGTTCACGTCTGTACAGTAAACACGAGAAGAGGAGAAGTGGGAGAGTAGAATAGAGGATACTATTAAATATTATGTACAGAAGAAAAGAGGCAGGCTGTGGGGTCATTCAGTCAACATGACCTATATCAACCTTTTGCAACACGCCAGCAAAAACACTGTTTGAATAACCACTGCTTTCCTTTCGCCCAACACGACCCCTGGACCGTGGGTCTGAATATTTATAGAGACATGCAGAGGAAGAAGCTCTGCTGCGCATTATCCCAGTGAGAAATATATCTGCTATTCCCTCTTGCTGCAATAAATGCTTTACAAAGCATTTTGACATAAAATAATAATAATGCACCACATGCAATTTTTTTCCCCTTGGCGAGAGATCCATTTCGGCGCTGGCTGTGTGGCCAGTTTCCCTCGCTCTGATTATCACAGTGGCACTGAGCTTTTCACCTTGAATATCCAGTCGTTCCTGCAGTAAACTTAAAGTAATGACTTTAGTTGAAGGACAAAAAAAGTTTGAAAGTAATTATTTGCAGTGAATCACACATCATTAGGTGTTCACAGAGACGCTCTGCTTATTTTTACTTGACTTTGTACTGTTTCATTTTCGCCATTTGATGGGTGATAACAGGTTGTGTTAATGATTTTCCAAAAATAAAAACTGCTGTCAATATTGGATGTCCCTTTCATCTCCATTTCACGTCACTTGATGCGATTGTGTGCGAGTCACTCACTCTCAAAGGTAAGACAGCTATTGACAGAAGACGGGAAGAGAGACAGGTGTGCAAATGTTCTGGCAGTCAGGGAGTCAAGCAGACAGGCATATTTCGGAAATTCGATATTGATGCAGTCACACAGCCACAATCAGGTGTTTCAGACAGGTGGTCAGTCAGTCCAGCAGTCAGACAGGCAGACAGACAGTTAGACCAGTAGGTAGGTTGCTGTGTAGGAAATGCAATTAACATCCAGTCAATGCCGTTACAGCCCTACACACACCGAGACAGCATGGCAGATTAGCCACTCTCCACTGACCAGAAGCTCTGGATGAGCCAACGCAGCCACATAGAATGAATGGATCATTTAACAATAGGTCCCTCTTCCTGGAGCGGCCGTAACAACCAACATGGCTGCCAGAAAGACAACTGTGAACACTGGAGGATTGAGCATGGCGAGGTTTGTCTTGGTTAGGGGCACAGGATCTACTGATGAAATGGCAGTTAATGTCCAGTGAACTTCACAGTGAAAACCTCGAGCTATGGAGGACGCATGAAGAGCTATGAGGTATATTTTGTACTTTACGTGATCACAATGCCAACTGAGGGCAGACTATTCGGTTAAATTGACTGGAATGGTGCCGTTTCAGCCTCATTAGCCAATCGCTGCCCATTAATTCTATTAGAATCAGTGTTGTGATGCAGAGTTTCTGCTGTGGACATTATCCATGACCTTCTCTTCAACAACATTAATGATTGGGCTTTCTTATAATAGATCCCTCGTTGTTACTTTAGTGCAGTAGGCGTAGGTGGAAATTGTGACAGCACAGTAAGAGCGAAACAGCAGGTTATTGTATATCTTTAATGAAAAATTCAACGTGACCAGTGGTTGCACTGCATTGTGCTTGACTAAGGCTACTGTGGGTGGAGAAATTGATATCTCTGTCTCTTCTGTGATGAATTTGTATCTGTTGCTTTTTGTGAAACCTGACTTTAAATTCGGTGGATTCCTGAGGACTGTTGTTTACTGCTCCTCAGGTCTCTGCAGGGTAAATTGAGACAGCTAGCTAGACTATCTGTCCAATCTGAGTTTTTTCTCGCATGACTATTTTGCGGCGGCTCAGTGCGGAGCTTAGCGGCGCCCCCTGACGATTGTGATTGGTTAAGAGAAATGCCAATAAACCAGAGTATGTTTTTCTCCCATCCCGGAATGCTGTGTGGAGTAGCCAGACCCTCCTCCGCTTCGCAGCGTGTGGATGGTCTGGCAAAGGGAGACTACTGTTAAGATAACTGAATTAGTAAACTGACAAAACAAATGTCCGCTTGCTAGTAGATGTGACGGATTAAACTGAACCTGACACTTGATCAAAATGCTGTTCAATAATGATACGAACTGAGATTTTGAATTTGCATGTCACGAAAATAACCCTATTTCTCAAATTGCATTCTTCACAGCACGAATACTACTAACTTTAAAGCACATCGCTTTTGGTTATGTAGGTAAATATGTCATATCTACATTTACAAAGGATTGACAATTACAGTATGTTTATCGTTTGGCCCCAGTTAAACTGTTATTTTTCGGCAGTTATGTTACAGCTTGTGCTGCTGCAGTGCAGATTTTTACTACTAAAATCGTTACGCTATCTTAAATTCAAATGGTGCAACCGGATTTGGTAATCACTACCCTGAGCTACAATCTGTACTCAGAACTTTAGAAGGGTTTCACACACAAACTTAATGGATTTACAAGCAGCCGGTGCAAACCTGGTGCAATTTGTCAAGCGATCCTTTTAGTGAATGAAGTGAAACAAAATAGCATTTCAGTCTGACTTTTTTTTACAGCACAGTTTGACTGAAAATCACAGGTGTTGCTAATAACACTAACTATGTATATTGAAGTGTCCCAGTAAACCACGCCTGTGTGACAAAACGGAACGCAGCCTTAATTATTTGTATTATTTACACCTGTTTTTCCTAATGCGATATGTCAAAATGTCTCCTGTGAAAAGGTGTGTTGTCAGGCTATGTTGGTAGAATGGCACTGCAATATGCAACCCAAGTTGTCTTTCGAATTCTACTTTACTCTGTTCTTTGGATCGGTACTGAATCGGCATACAGTATTTAGCACAGAGACTTAAATATATTCAAACCTCTGTTAGCTCCTCTTAATTCCTCTCACATACCTCCCTCTGCCAGGTCTTTTGCCTGCTCACAGCTGCCGCTAAAATGATAGAGAGAGATGTATTCCAACTCCTGCAGGTCAAAAGCCTTGTTTTGCTTCCGGATGCAGTTCATTAATGTCCATAACGAGGGCTGACAGAGAATTAATATAAATTAAAATGGACCAAAGAGTGCCTGCAAACTTGTCTTCATTAATAGGTAAGTGACAATATAATTTTTGTGGGGTACTCTTGCCAAGAGGCTCATACAATAAGCTCTGTACAGGCTGCCGTCCGATGAGTTATTTCATTGTTTTTGAGCATAATTAGCTTTTGATAAAGCTTTATGACAGAGGTGTAGACGAAGGCAGGAGAGAGGAAGGGTGAAATAAATCTGCTCTAACAGGGTATTAGCCTCTGGGACTGTCCTCTTATTGCGGGGTCTGGGCTCTCCCATTGTGTATTAGGTTATATGAATTTGGAAAGTGGTATCTCTTGCAGGGAAAGGGTGCCTCTCTTTGTTGTGCAGTTTCCCCTGAACCATTTTTCATGTAGGTGCTCCACTCCGTATTGATTGGGCTTCATAAATTGTGAAAGAGTATAGGAGCGATGGAGAGGCCTAAAAGCTGCCCTAAATAGGTTAATGCTGGGTAGCGAGAGCCAGCAGGGAGCAGAGCAGCAACGAGAGCTTCATCTCAGAGCGGCTCATTTGAAGGCACTGCTGAGACCATGTATAATCCCTTTATGAAATTAACGTGCAAGGAGCTCTTTATCCATGTCTGCCTTTGTCTTATTCAGATACAGATATGTGCACACTGCTGCTGACAGTCTGCTAAGATTTTGAAAAATGATGCACATAGTTTTAGTTT